>SEYY01017377.1:0-12500 GCA_009176605.1 Armadillidium nasatum
GGACCTTTCCCACAAGAGCAGTGAGAGAGGAATGGAAGAGGTACTTCGAAAGAAACCCTCGCCTGCCAAGAGTTGCCGATGGACGATTGGTAAGGGATGGTCAGAATATGGGGTTGTTGGAAGGTCTTGATGGGCAAATAACTCTTCAGGAGTTGGAGGCGGCAATCAGGGCAACGAAGGTTAATACTGCAAGGGGCTTGGATGGTATTTCTTAAAGAGATATCCAATTGATGAGCCGGGATCACTTACTTTACATCTTGAACGGAATGCTGGAGTGGGCTCCGGAGGAGCTCTACAGAGGTAGAATAACATTGATTTCGAAAATCAATAATCCACAAGCCTTCGGGGATTTTAGACCGATATGTGTAATGCCCCTTGTAGTTAAGATCCTTCATAGGATACTAGCAAAACGTCTATCGGTGGTTGACCATCACGAATTCCAGGCGGGGTTCTCGGAGAACAAATCAACTTCTGAGAACATCTGGTTGTTAAACGCTGTGATGGAGTCGGCAAGGTCGGGGGGCTCTTCGGCCTACCTGGCCTTGCTCGACTTTCAGAAAGCTTTTGATTCAGTTTCGCACATTACTATGGTGGGCCTTTTGAGAGATCTGGGGGTGCCTCATAGACTGGTGAGATATATTGAGTCGGTCTATGACAGTGCAAGGCTCACCCTAGGCGATGGATGGTTCAGGCAAGGGAGGGGGGTGCTGCAAGGCGACCCTCTATCCCCTTTTCTTTTTAACTTGGCTATGGACTATATTTTGAAAGGACTGAATATGAAAGTTGGCATAAAATATGGTGGAAGATCGATAAATTCCTTGGCGTATGCAGATGATGCGGTGTTAATGGCTTCAACAAGGCAGGGCCTTATTCACCTCCTGAACAAATTTGTTGAAAGAGCGGCATCATTGGGCTTGAGCCTGGGTGTCCGCAAATGTATTACATCTGGCTTGCGTTGGTTGGGGAAGCAAAAAAAGCTAGTGGCTGACGTTGCTCCTTTCTTCATTGGAGATGAAGAGCTCCCCACGATGAGATGGGGTTCGGTCTGTAAATATTTGGGGGTATCCTTCTCGTTGGGAGGAACCACCAAGTGGGCAGGTGCCCGTCTGAGGGAGGACCTGAGACAGGTTTCCGCTGCGTGCTTAAAACCGCAGCAGAAGCTGATGTTGATTCGCTCATATCTTCTTCCTAAGCATTACTACTCGTTACAACATTAGAGATTGTCGGTAGAGGTTCTCAGGTCACTGGACGTGGCGGTTAGATCGGCCGTACGAAAGATTGTGCATCTGCCGAATGACACCCCGGTCCCTATGTTCCATGAACACCCGGGGGCTGGGGGGCTGGGGGTCCCGGAGATGGAGTCAATGATATCATTGAGATAAAATGAAGGAAACGTTAGCGGAGAGGGGTGGCTTGTGGAACTTAGTGTCGCAGACCATCCTGACACCGGCCTCGGCCCGTCCTCGTCTGGTGACAGACTTCTGTGACGGGCTGGGGCTGGCTGAGTCCTGCAAGCAAGCAGGTTGCCACTCGTGGATCAGAGGTGGCTCCCTTATAATGAAGGGAGCGACCTTTGTCGATGCTATTAAAATCAGGTTAGGGGTGCAACACACTAGAGAGAGAACAAGTAGAGGCAGACCCCATGAATTGCATGAGGTCTTGTGTGATCTGGGGTGTCCAAGGGTGGAGACGTTGGGGCACATCCTTCAGGAGTGCCCCCACCTGGCGACGCATAGGACGTCGCGACACAATGCGGTGGCCGCAGTCCTAAAGGCGGCTCTGGACACCAGAGGTTGGGAGACCCTGTCGGAGCCTACGATTCCAACTCCGGCAGGTATCAGATGCCCTGACCTGGAAGCATGGAAGAGTGACATGGCGCTACTAATTGATACATCCATTTGCGCTGATGCAAATGCCGCTCGATTGAATGCGGTGTTCAATCTTAAAGTAAGATATTATAACCATCCGGAAATCAGGCAATGGGTGTTGACTCGATCTCGCGCGACAAATTTTGAATGCTCGGCTCTTATAATGAATTGGAGGGGTGATTTGTCACCTCTTAGTCATAGATTCCTGACTCGTTATATAAACTAACATCAATTATAGCGCTTATGGAGATCCGGAATCTCGAGGGCTCGGTGGTTGCCCTCCGGTTCTTCCGAGCGGCATCTGGCCGGTGGAACTGACTCGGTCAATCGTCCGATGATGGCGGAAAGGGGTTGGAGTCTTTCAGCGAAGACTCCCGCCCACTGCGCACTCACCCGCAGTGTTTACTGTAAATAATTATTTTGACGTTTAAGGCGGGTGATTACCTGCCGTCCTTGAGTTCGGGGGAGGAGCGAATTTGATAAACTGATTTATTTACAAAACGTAGCCAATCTATCTGGCTTACTTATTTTATTAAAATAATTCATTTATATATTTATTCATTATATTTACTTATAGATTTTATATTATAAAATTCATCCTAATTATGTACATCTTTACTAACAAGTTAATCAGCCATGTTGCATTAAATCTCAGCCAAACTATCTGGCTTTTTTATGTTATTAAATATTTCATTTATATATTTATTCATATTTACTTATAATTTTATATTATAAAATTCATCTAAATTATGTACATCTTTTACTAACTAAACAAATAGTCGTCAGAGCCTTCAGATGCCTTCAGCATATGCTTCTAGGGGCTTTTCCTCCCTTCAGGAGGTTTTTATGCCTATCTAATTCCACGACCCCTTTGAGTTCGGGCTGGGGTATACACTCGCTAGTGAAGATTAGAAGTGTATAACAAGAGTACACTGAGTTGGTGACGGGTTTTAGGTGGGGAACATAGTAAAAAAAATACCAATAATAATAATAATAATATAATAATAATAATAATTATGACCCTCTTAGGCGGGAGTAACTATGACACACTTATATTCAGCAATTTCGTCAGATTTTGCAGAACGTGCTTGATATTCATAGTAACTATAACTGGTTGGTTCCAACAGGGGAGGGGGGGTCTTGCAGGGAGTTTGGTCACAGCTTCCGTGCGACGTCGCTCTCAAGTGATGAATTACGCGAAATCAAGAATAAAACGCAGCTTCCAGACTACGTCGTTCTAACGAGATTGAATTATAGCCCTCAACAACAAAGCTTACACCGTGAGAAAATAAGTCTAAGCGAGAGTCGGTAATTCCTCAAGCCGTATCCGATCTCCCTCGAATACGGACTGCTTTACAAACGAGGTAACGAATAGCGACCCTTCCCTGCTTACGGAAACGTGAGTATCTTTGTCGGTCCGCAGATAGATATTTAGAAAGCCTGCTTCTATATAGCTTCTGATGGAACGTCAGAGGCGCGGCCGACGAGGCGCGGAAAACCCCGAGGCGGATGACCAGCCTGACGCTAACTCCGTGCGCGGGATATGCGAACGCGGTTTCGCGAGTTATAGAGGCATGAGAGTCCACTACCGGCTCGCTCATCCGGAGCAGTTCCATGACCGAGGAACTGGCGGCTCGTGGATTGGCGAAGGAGAGGTGGACCTATGGCGAGGTCGCCGCTCTGATGAACCATGAAGCGAAACTGATTATAGATGGCCTCACGGACAGAATTAACCAGAGGCTGGCTGCGCTTCATCCTTCCAGGACTCTTGAAGGCCATAAAGTCGCGGAGAAGGAGGGGGAGCTATCGGCAGGGGGTGGCTAGTAGAGTTGATATCCTGCTGGCCAGAGAAAACCCCCCCCAGGGTCCCCACCGATCCAAAACCCGGCCGATGATAGACTCCCTGGATTTACCTGGGGCGCTGCCCGATGACGGTGTTCCTGAAGTGAGAGTAGACTGGAGGATGGCCATGTCAGCGGCCGTTGATTCACTGTTGGTTGAAGCTAACGGGGTGGAAGGCTCTACGCCCGTACAGCTATAATGCGGGGGAGGACGTCCTTGTCAATACCGAGGCACTCCTTAACGCAGTACTGGTGGAGGCTGGGGTGGTCCCTAGGCGCGCAGAGAACATAGCTGAGCCGCCAGCCCGACCCCCTCGGGAAGGGAACCCACCACCCCTTGGAGCTCGGAACCTCCGTCAGTGGAAGTGGGAGAAAGTCCAGCGGCTTTGGCAAACGTCCAGGGGGAGGGCAAGCTGATGTCGTGTTGAATGATCGTATCATCCAACAGGATAATATCCCAGAGGAGGATAAAACAAGGTACTGGAGAGAAATCTTTGGTACTGAGTCAGTCCCCGACGACAGACGGTCGGGAGATGTCAATTCGAATCACTTACTCGCCGAAGCCAGTAACCACAGCGGAAGTGACTTGGGCACTGAGGGGGATGGCGGATAACCTCCCCTGGACCGGACGGAGTTAAGCTAGAACTCCATAAAGAAGGTACGCGGGGCCCTGCTCGCTGGCCTTATTCAATCAAATTTGGCTTGACCGGTGACTTGCCCCCTTCTATGAAGGGGGCGAGGACCGTGCTCATCCCTAAAAGTGCCGCTCCAGAAGGTCCAGGAGAATTCCGTCCAATAACCATCACGTCGGTACTTACAAGATGTTTCCATCGAATCTTGGCCGACAGGTGCTCGAGGGGTTACGACCATTTCGCCGCGACAACGGGGCTTCGTCAAAGCAGATGGTTGTGCTGAGAACATTGTGGTACTCAGTAGTCTGCTGAGTAATGCGCAGCAGGAGCGTAAGGGATCGTTGTACGGCGCCTTCATAGACCTAAGGAAGGCGTTCGACTCGGTCTCTCACAACTCCATTGCACGCTGCCTCCTTAGGGTTGGAGTACCGGAGCAGTTGGTTGGGTATATCGTAGCACAATATACCCATGCTACCACCACTCTCAACGGGGAACAACTTCCAATTAATCGGGGTGTCAGGCAAGGGGACCCGCTAAGCCCCTTCGTCTTTAACTGTTTGCTCGACTCGGTCCTGGCGGAAATTCCAGAGGGTCTGGGTGTACCCGTGGGAGACGGGGAGGTCAGTCACTTAGCCTTTGCGGATGACGTGGTCCTCCTTAGCTCCTCCAGATCAGGGCTTCAGGCTATCCTGGAGCACTACCTGGGGGGCGTGTCTCTCATAGGGTTACACCCAGGAATGAACAAATGCTCCACCTTCGCCATCGTCGTTGACGGGAAGCGTAAGAGGTGGCTTTGGGATAAAACACCCTTTGCCGTCGGGGATCAACCGATTGCCGGCTCTCAGCTTGTCGTGAGACATATAGGTACCTTGAGGGCAGAGATCGGAATGCGCAAACAGGGGTTTGCAGAAGTCCATGCGAATTTCGCTAGAAGGTTGATGAGGGTCAAAAACGGTCCCCTACGTCCACAACAAAAGCTATGGATTGTTAGGGAAAAGCTTATCCCCTCCCTCTGGCACGAGCTTGGTGTTCTCTTTTGGGATCACAGCCGGCCAGTTGGAGAAGCTCGACCGGACCTCACGGGACTTTACAAGACAGATTCTTCATCTGCCTAAAGACGTGTCCCTGGGGTTCTTTCACTCATCGATTAAAGAAGGCGGTTTGGGCATTCCAAGGATCTCGACCCGTGTGCCTGTATTAAGATCCAAAAGGCTTGACAAGCTGGCTGACTCACCCGACAATGTTCTTCAAGCGGTCATGGAAACTGGGTTCTTCTTAAAAGAATCTCAAAAGGCGGCTCGATGGCGGGTTAAAGGTGGTTGGTATGCGCATCGGTGGTGAGCTAGGCGAAAGAGATCTTCATCGGGATCTTCTCTTACTCGTCCCGTGACGGGAGAGGATTATCCGGTGTCGAAGAGGCCTCAACCAACTCCCATGAATGGTTGAGGGGTTGCACCAATATCTTCAGCGGTAGAGATTTCATCGACTCCCTGAAGTTGAGAGGCAACCTCATCGCCACGGGGGAGAGGAGGTTGAGAGGGAGGGGGACTCCTCCCTGTCCTGTAGGCTGTAGAGTCGGCGACAGTCTGGGGCATTGGCTCCAGGGCTGTCCTGAGAGTCACCTTCTGCGGGTGAGCAGGCACGACAAGATAGTGAACTACGTGGCTGCACAGCTGCGCGAAAAGGGGCACCGCGTAGCTGTGGAGCCCGCAGTTCCAACCCCCGCAGGCATGAGGAAACCGGACCTGGTCATTGAGACCAGAGGAAGGGACTACTCATGTGGTAGACGTCCAGATTGTCTCCGACTCTAACGTCACTAGTCTGAGAGCGGCCCATGAACGTAAAGGTAGCGTATTATAATACGCCGCCTGTTCTGGAATGGGTCGAACGATGGCGGCAGGGCACAAGGCCTCGACCAGACCTACGAGCCGAGATTGGGTCCATAACAATCTCGTGGCGGGGTTATCTCGCCGCTAATAGCTTCACTTACCATGCGTAGACTGGGTTTGAATTCCTACCAACAGGGAATCATTATAGTAAAGGCTATGCAAGGTTCTCTTGCCATAGTCCGAAGCAGGTTGAGGCGGGGACTTGCCGAGGTGGCAAGCCGGTTAGTGAAGCGTCGAAGGAGGGTTGATGGGGTCTGTCCGAAGCTGTTACTGGGGGTCTGAGCGTCCAGAGAGTGGCTGAGTGTTGGCCTTCGCGGGGGGGTTCCTCCCCGGGGGATGTGAGTTGGTCGGCTGTGGTACCGGATCAGGGGTGGGCCAACCGTTCGGCGCCCCTAGGTTTTTGGTCCTCGCGGGGGCATCTCGGGGTTGGCTTTTGCAGAACGGTCCGCCCGGCGGAACCAGGGGGAAAGTCTTGGGGTTGTGCCTCATTGGCACCTCCCTTTAGCGGAGCAGGATTTGCGGCGGTGAGTTTGAGGGCCTCGGCAGTGCGGACGAAACTCTGCGCTGTCGCAGGTCTGGGCTGGTATCCTGGGGAGTCTGGGCGGACACTGGCGTGTTGTTTTTCTTTTAACTTCCTGGGTGCTTTCGGGGGGAACCTGCCTGTCGGGTGTGGGAAGTACTCTGCACCCGGCTTCGGGGGTGTTGGGCGTGCGGCTCAATGCTCCTGTTTTTGGTGCTATGGTCGGTTGGCTCGGTAAGCCGGGTTCTAGGTTTCTCCCCCTGCGCTGGATTTGTTTGCTGTTGCCCTCTGGATTAGTGATGACCTCTGGTGGTGGTGGAAGCTTTCCTCTCACCTGAATTCTTCGTGGATAAGTGGGGTACTCCCACAAATGGGGGCATGCGTGGCTGGGCGATGGTTTCCGGAGGGGTCGGAGGCTCATAAGAGTCTGGGTTCCTCCCCCGATGGGCCACTCGCTTCGGTGTGCTGTCTCTCACCGTGGGGTACAGCTCTCATGTTGGCGGAGCTTGCGCTGTCGGGTCTGGGGTGTCTGAGGGAGGGAGCCATAAGAGTCTGGGGCCCTCCTAACGCGCCTTAGATTCCGACGGGCCGGTTTCCGTCGTCTTCTTTGTTTAACATCATAACCTGGTCGAGATCGTGGGCTGTGTATCGCAACCGCGGGGTCTGGCGCGGACTGGCTCTGTCCGTCCGGTGTGCTGGATTTAACCATCGGTTGATGCGTTTGGGCGACCGTTGGCAACATCTGGTATAAACGGCGCCGATTGTCCCTCGGGTCTCACAGACCTGGGGGAAATCAGATTAGTCTCCGTAGCCCTCGGTCGTGGGGTTGACCCACGCCAACGATCGGGTCTAAGCTCGGCCAAAGTAGGGGGGTGACTCTGGTTGTGGGGCGGGGTGCTTCTACACCCCCCCGGCCGAACACGAAATCGCCAGGCCTGGAAGTCCCGCAATCAGTTCCCGCCTCAAGGAAGCCTCAAGGAAGCCTCATGCTTACGACCCGTTGGCCGTAGAACGGCTGGGGCATTGGGGTGGGGAGCCTCCAATGTAGTGGCTTAAAGCGAGCGCATAGGGCTGTCGCGATGATGAGAACACCCCCTGGCGCCTACGAGGCGCCAGCTTTGAAACTCTAATGTTGAGTTCTTGAGGTCGCGGGGGCTCTGAACGAAAATTAGGACTCTCTTAGGCGGGAGTAACTATGACACTCTTTATATATTCTGCAATTTCGTCAGATTTTGCAGAACGTGCTTGATATTCATAGTAACCATAACTGGTTGGTTCCAATAGAGGGGGGGGTCTTGCAGGGAGTTTGGTCACAGCTTCCGTGCGACGTCGCTCTCAAGTGTTGAATTACGCGAAATCAAGAATAAAACGCTACACCTTGGGAAAACACGCACAAGCGAGAGTCGGACACCTCTACGATGCAGTAAATTCTCCTAGTCAGCTGCGTACTGTTAATATCAGAGGGACCAATAATGACCCCACCTTGCCTACTTGTAGGTACTTTTGCCGGTCCGCAGAAAATACTTAGTAAAAGACTATTTAGCTTCTGATGGATCGTCAGGGGGCGCGGCCGGCGAGACGCGGAGAACCCCGAGGCGGATGTCCAGCCCGACACTGGTTCCGTTTGCGGGGCATGTGGGCGTTGGTTTGCGAACTACAGAGGGATGCGTCAGCATTACCGACGCATGCACCCTGAGCAGATTCCACACCGACGAACTTGCGGCTCGTGTAGTACTGAATTAGAGGTGACCCCATAGTGAGGTAGCCGCTCTGATGAACTATGAAGCGAAGTTGATCCTCGATGGCCTGACTGACAGGATCAACCAGAGTCTGGCTGAGCTTCATACGGGCAGGTCTCTGGAGGCCATTAAGTGTAGGAGAAAGAGAGGGAGTTATCGGGAGGGGGTGGCCAGTCTGGTTGATGCCATGCTGGCTGAACAAAACCTCCCCCGTGACCCAGATCCAGACCCTCACCCGGCTGTCGAAAGGGACCTAGCTCTGCCTGGAGCGAGGCTGGAAGAGGGCGATCCTGCAGTAGGGATAGGATGGAGGGAGGCCATGGCAACGGCCGTGGATGTCTTGTTAGTGGAAGCCAACGGAGTGGAAGGCTCTACGCCAGTCCAGGGGATTTGTTCTCCCAAGCTGCGACCATTTTGAACTGGTGGAAGCTGGGGTGGTCCCTAGGCGTGCAATGAATCAAGCTGAGCCGCCAGCTCGACCCCCTCGAGCAGGGAACGAACCACCCCTTGGAGCTCGGAACCTCCGTAGGTGGAAATGGGAGAAAGTCCAGCGGCTTTGGCAAAAGTCCAGGGGGAGGGCAGCCGATGTGTTGAACGATCCGTATCATTCAACAGGATAATATCCCAGAGGAAGATAAGGTGAGGTACTGGAGAGAAATCTTTGGTACCGAATCAGTCCCCGATAACAGAATCGGGAGAAAATTATCCAAATTATGACCTCGTTGAGCCTGTCACCACAGAAGTGACTTGTGCATTGAAGGAGATGGCGGATACTTCGCCTGGTCCGGACGGAGTTAAACTGGGGGTACTGAAGGGGGTTCGTAAGGGCCCTGCTAGCGGCCCTCTTCAACCAGAATTTGGGTATCGGGGGATTTGCCTCCTTCTATGAAGAGGCCCGAACCGTGCTCATCCCTAAAGGTGCAACTTCCTGAAGGTCCTGGACGAGTTCCGTCCAATAACCATCACGTCGGTCATTACAAGATGTTTCCATCGAATCTTGGCCGACAGGTGCATGAGGGGCACGGCCATTTCGCCGCGACAACGGGGCTTCGTCAAAGCAGATGGTTGTGCTGAGAACATTGTGGTACTCAGTAGTCTGCTGAGTAAAGCGCAGCAGGAGCGTGGGTGTTCGTTGTTCGGCGCCTTCATAGACCTTACGGAAGGCGTTCGACTCGTCTCTCACAACTCCATTGCACGCTGCCTCCTTAGGGTTGGAGTACCAGGAGCAGTTGGTTGGGTATATCGTAGCACAATATACCCATGCTACCACCACTCTCAACGGGGAACAACTTCCTAATTAATCGGGGGGTCAGGCAAGGGGACCCGCTAAGCCCCTTCGTCTTTAACTGTTTGCTTGGACTCGGTCCTGGCGGGTAATTCCAAGGGGCTGGGTGTACCCTTGGGAGACGGGGAGGTCAGTCACTTGGCTTTTGCGATGACGTGGTCCTCCTTAGCTCCTCCAGATCAGGGCTTCAGGCTATCCTGGAGCACTACCTGGGGGGCGTGTCTCTCATAGGGTTACACCCAGGAATGAACAAATGCGCCACTTTCGCCATCGTCGTTGACGGGAAGCGGAAGAGGTGGCTTTGGGATAAAACACCCTTTGCCGTCGGGGATCAACCGATGCCGGCTCTCAGCTTGTCGTGAGACATATAGGTACCTTAGGGGCAGAGATCGGAATGCGCAAACAGGGGTTTGCAGGAGTTCCATGCGAAATTCGCTAGAAGGTTGATGAGGGTCAAAAACGGTCCCCTACGTCCACAACAAAAGCTATGGATTGTTAGGGAAAAGCTTATCCCCTCCCTCTGGCATGAGCTTGTGTTCTCCTTTTGGAGATCACAGCCGGCCAGTTGGAGAAGCTCGACCGGACCTCACGGGACTTTAAGACAGATTCTCATCTGCCGAAAGATGTGTCCCTGGGGTTCTTTCACTCATCGATTAAAGAAGGCGGTTTGGGCATTCCTAGGATCTCGACCCGTGTGCCTGTATTAAGATCCAAAAGGCTCGACAAATTGGCTGACCTACCCGACGAATGTTCTCAGATTGGTCATGGAAACTGGGTTCTTTCAAAAAGAATCTCAAAAGGCGGCTCGATGGCGAGGTTAAAGGGGATGCGCATTGGTGGTGAGTTAGGGCGAAAGAGATCTTCATCGGCGATCTTCTCTACTCGTCCCGTGACGGGAGAGGATTATCCGGTGTCGAAGAGGCCTCAACCAACTCCCATGAATGGTTGAGGGGTTGCACCAATCTCTTCAGCGGTAGAGATTTCATCGACTCCCTGAAGTTGAGAGGCAACCTCATCGCCACGGGGGAGAGGAGGTTGAGAGGGAGGGGACTCCTCCCTGTTCTGTAGGCTGTAGAGTCGGCGACAGTCTGGGGCATTGGCTCCAGGGCTGTCCTGAGAGTCACCTTCTGCGGGTGAGCAGGCACGACAAGATAGTGAACTTACGTGGCTGCACAGCTGCGCGAAAAGGGGCACCGAGTAGCTGTGGAGCCCGCAATTCCTAACCCCCGCAGGCATGAGGAAACCGGACCTGGTCATTGAGACCAGGGAAGGGACTACTCATGTGGTTGATGTCCAGATTGTCTCCGACTCTGCACGTCACTAGTCTGAAGAGCGGCTCCACGAACGTAAGGTGGCGTATTATAATACGCCACCTGTTCTGGAATGGGTCGAACGATGGCGGCAGAGGCACAAGGCCTCGACCAGACCTACGAGCCGAGATTGGGTCCATAACAATCTCGTGGCGGGGTTATCTCGCCGCTAACAGCTCACTTACCATGCGTAGACTGGGTTTGAATTCCTACCAACAGGGAATCATTATAGTAAAGGCTATGCAAGGTTCTCTTGCCATAGTCCGAAGCAGGTTGAGGCGGGGATTGCCGAGGTGGCAAGCCGGTTAGTGAAGCGTCGAAGGAGGGTTGATGGGGTCTGTCCGAAGCTGTTACTGGGGGTCTGAGCGTCCAGAGAGTGGCTGAGTGTTGGCCTTCGCGGGGGGGTTCCCCCCCGGGGGCCGCGAGTTGGTCGGCTGTGGTACCGGTTCAGGGGTGGGCCAACCGTTCGGCGCCCCTAGGTCTTTGGTCCTCGCGGGGGCATCTCGGGGTTGGCTTCTGTGTAACGGTTCGCCCGGCGGAACCAGGGGGAAAGTCTTGGGGTTGTGCCTCATTGGCACCTCCCTTTAGCGGAGCAGGATTTACGGCGGTGAGTTTGAGGGCCTCGGCAGTGCGGACGAAACTCTGCGCTGTCGCAGGTCTGGGCTGGTATCCTGGGGAGTCTGGGCGGACACTGGCGTGTTGTTTTTCTTTTAACTTCCTGGGTGCTTTCGGGGGGAACCTGCCTGTCGGGTGTGGGAAGTACTCTGCACCCGGCTTCGGGGGTGTTGGGCGTGCGGCTCAATGCTCCTGTTTTTGGTGCTATGGTCGGTCGGCTCGGTAAGCCGGGTTCTAGGTTTCTCCCCCCGCGCTGGATTTGTTTGCTGTTGCCCTCTGGATTAGTGATGACCTCTGGTGGTGGTGGAAGCTTTCCTCTCACCTGAATTCTTCGTGGATAAGTGGGGTACTCCCACAAATGGGGACATGCGTGGCTGGGCGGTGGTTTCCGGAGGGGTTGGAGCTCATAAGAGTCTGGGTTCCTCCCCCGATGGGCCTCTCGCTTCGGTGCGCTGTCTCTCACCGTGGGGTACAGCTCTCATGTTGGCGGTGCTTGCGCTGTCGGGTCTGGGGTGTCTGAGGGGGGGAGCCATAAGAGTCTGGGGCCCTCCTAACGCGCCTTAGATTCCGACGGGCCGGTCACCGTCGTCTTCTTTATTTTACATCATAACTTGGTCGAGGTCGTGGGCTGTGTATCGCAACCGCGGGGTCTGGCGCGGACTGGCTCTGTCCGTCCGGTGTGCTGGACTTAACCATCGGTTGATGCGTTTGGGCGACCGTTGGCAACATCTGGTATAAACGGCGCCGATTGTCCCTCGGGTCTCACAGACCTGGGGGAAATCAGATTAGTCTCCGTAGCCC
>SEYY01017378.1:0-10319 GCA_009176605.1 Armadillidium nasatum
GGTGATATACTTTTCTCACAGATTTATGGTCTTCTGCCCTTAAGGAAAATTGGGAACTTTTGTGGTGGCGCTTGATATATCTAAGGCATTTGATATATCTATGGCATGCTACACTGCTTTCCAAGCTCCAATCCTTTGGGTTTTCTCCTTCTCTTTTCTTACTTGTATCCATCTTTATTTCTAATCTTTCCTCTTTTGCATCTAGAATTACTCTCGTCTTCATCTTTCCGATTCCATTCTTGCTGATCTGAATAGAATTTCCCAGTGGGATCGTCTCAACCTTGTGAGATTCAATTCTTTAAAAACTCAACTTCTTGAAATCTCCCTTTCAAAGACACTTCCTAACTTTTCAATTTCTTCGCCTAAAAAAATGGCTTGGAAACCTCAAACCACAATGGCTGCTAGGGCAGCCTAAAAAAACTGGAGTTCTGTTTAGGCTTCGAGAATTTTTTTTCTTCGCTGTTGCTCCAATTACATGAAAGCCTCATCCACCCTTGTATGGAGTACTGCTCTCATATCTGCTTTGACTCAGGTTTCACCCATCTTTTGGATAGGGTTGAGTCAAAGCTTAAGAGACTTATAAAATGTTCCGCTCTTTCTAATTTACTTGACCCTTTATCTTTGCAACATGACGTTAGTGTCTTGTCCCTTTTTCTATAGGTACTACAGCGGCAAATGTTCAAGGGAACTGTCCACTCGTATACCTACGTCTTTACCACTGCCTCGTAGTACAAGGGGTGCATTTTCTACACATAAATTTTGTGTGGACATTCCAGGTTTGTCCGATGTAATGCCTCCTCCTTTCCAGCCACCTCCATTTTGTGGAATTCTCTCTCATTTCTGTCTTTACTTCCGAATTTAATCTCAATTACTTTAAAGTACACGTTTGTGCTCACCAACGAAATTTTCGTTAGGTGGTACATGTGGGTTTTTTATTTTTCTCTTATTGATCCAACACCCCCTATTTGAATAGGGCTCTGCCAGTGAACGGTGGTGATGTGCAAATATATATATATATATATATATATATATATATATATATATATATATATATATATATATATATATATATATATATATATATATATATGAACGTGTAGCCTTTAAATATAGGAATGCGGATGTGAAAAAATTGTCATCCGCATTCGCATCTGTATATGCATCTGCTTATATTAAAAATTTGAACATTCGATATATCGCTAAAATATATATATATATATATATATATATATATATATATATATATATATATAATATATATATATATATATATATATATATATATATATATATATATATATATATATATATATATATATATATATATCTCTTCGGCCTCCTTTTTCATCTAATTCCACCCTGCACGATTCTGGCATCCCTCCTCCTACTCCTTCTCCTCTCAGGCATCCCATGTCTCTACCTGTAATTACTCATGATCGGGTGCATGGGATCCTGAAATCTATGAACGTCCGGCAGGCCAGTGGCCGGATGGCATTCCCCTCGTGTTCTGAGGGAGTGTGCTTCCGAGTTAGCGCCTGTCCTGGTTCAGCTCTACTCTCTATGCCTTAACACTAATACTTTTCCTCAATGCTGGAAGCGCGCATTTGTTCAACCGATCCCCAAAAAAGGTAGCCGCTCTGACCCTTCTAACTATCGACCTATAGCTTTCACTTGTGTTCTATCTAAAATTTTTGAAACTCTCCTTAACTCTCATTTCCTGGATCATTTGGAGTCTCATTCTCTTCTCTCAGATCACCAGTATGGCTTTCGACGCTCGAGGTCAACTGGTGACATACTTTCCTATCTTACTGATCTATGGTCTTCTGCCCTTAGGGACTTCGGGGAGTCTTGTGTGGTGGCGCTTGACATATCCAAGGCTTTTGACCGGGTATGGCATGCGTCACTGCTCTCCAAGCTCCCTTCCTTTGGGTTTCCTCCTTCCCTTTGCTTACTCTTATCAAGTTTTCTCTCAGATCGTTCCATTTCGGCACTTGTAGATGGAGCGACCTCTTCCTCCTTTTCTGTCAACTGTGGTGTTCCTCAGGGTTCTGTTTTATCTCCAACCTTATTCTTACTTTTCATTAACGATCTTCTTAACTGCACTTCTAACTCTGTTCACTCTTATGCTGATGACTCAACTCTACATTCTTCTACTCATTTCAAATCTGCTCCCTCTTTTGCTTCTAGAGTTGCTTCTCGTCTTCAACTTTCCAATTCTATTCTTGCCGATCTGGATGGGATTTCCCGTTGGGGTCATAGCAACCTTGTGAAATTCAACTCTTTAAAAACTCAACTTCTTCATATCTCCCTCTCAAAAACACCTCCCAACTTTCCTATCCTCTTCGATGGTTCTCCCGTCTCACCTGTAAATAACATTAATATTCTTGGTCTTAACATAAACAATAAATTGTCTTGGAAACCACATATCACAATGGTTGCTAAAGCGGCCTCTAAGAAGCTGGGAATCCTGTTCAGGTTGCGAGAATTTTTTTCTTCTGAGCAGTTACTCCAAATATATAAGGGTCTTATTCGCCCTTGTATGGAGTACTGTTCTCACATTTGGGGGGGCTCCGGCTCCTCCTCTCTTCTGGATAGGGTTGAGTCTAAAGCAAAAAAGATTAATTAACTGTCCCCTACTTTCAAGCTCTCTTGACCCCCTATCTCTGCGACGTGACGTTGGCGCACTATCCCTTTTCTATAGGTACTACAATGGCAGGTGCTCGAGGGAATTGGCATCCCGCATTCCTCCACCGTTGCGTCGCCCTCGTTGCACAAGGGGTGCCCTGCTTTCACACGAATTTTGTGTTGATGTAGGAAACCCCAGGCTAGCTCGTTGTGGTGCCTCTTTCTTTCCATCCACCTCTGTTCTGTGGAACTCTCTACCCTTCATCTATTTTTCCTCCTGTATTTAACCTTCCACTCTTCAAGGCTTCATTCAGTCTGTACCCACGTGAGAGATGTGCGCTAGGTGTGTGTTTGAGTGTATTTTTCTTCATTTTGTGTGTGCCCCCTCCTTGAAAAGGGCTCTGCCCGTGAGTGGTGGCGGTTCTGTAAAAAAAAATTAAAAAAAATATATATATATATATATATATATATATATATATATATATATATATATATATATATATATATATATATATATATATATATATATATATATATATATATATATATATATATATATATATATATATATATATATATATATATATATATATATATATATATATATATATATATATATATATATATATATATATATATATATATATATATATATATATATCATAAGATGAATATTCTGAAATTCTGATTCTTTTAAAAGGCTTCATGAAGTTTTTTAATGGTTTTTTTTTTTTTTTTTTTTTTTTTTTTTTTTTTTTTTTTTTTTCAAATTAATTTTTCACCTTCAGTGAATGAAGAAAAGAACAAGAATAGAAAACTGGTTTAGGAGAATATAAAAAATAACCATTCAGATATTTAATTGTATTAAAGTTCTATAATTACAATATTATTTTTATTATTATTATTATTATTATTAATACTAGTAGTAGCAGTAGTAGTATAAGTATGTAATTAAAAATAATGTAGTATTGGGTTTCTCTTTAGATATCCTCAATTCTATAAATATGACATATCATCTATTTCTTCTTCATTTTCCCCTTCAGTTAACGACACATACACGCTTGTTGATCAAAGCACAAAGTTCCTGGGCATACTTCGCGAATTAAATTTGTTCCATTACAAAAGTAATATCTGAAATAAATGTTGAATATTTAAAGATGTAAAAATTTACAACAAAAAAAAAAAGTGGAAATGAACAATGTAAAATGGAAAACATTTGTTTTATTATCTTTCAACTCTAAAATTTATTTACTCATATTTTCCAAAAATCAGTAAACATATATTTTAATTAAGTATGAAAATTTAGCGGTTGTAACATTGCAAGTCTTTCTTGATACAATTTTGCAATAGTGCAAATCAAAATTGAACCGTTGTAAGTCAGAAGTACCTTTTCCGGTTCTCATGCTTTTACATGCGGCCAATTTTGTGATATTTAATTTCTTCGACTTTTTACAACATCAGCATTACTTTTCAGTCCTTCAAAGGTTATGAATGAGTAGAAGGAAAGCAAATCTTCCTCCTGGGCCGAGGAGGCTACTGGTCTTTGTAGCTTGACAATGGTCCTTAGAAGCAAGTCTAGAATTTCTAAGTGAAGGAGAGTAAACTTGTACCATTGCTCAATAAGCCTCATGAGTGTGTGTGTGTGTGTGTGTGTTGTCAATTGCAACATGAGAGCACTGACAAAAATTATCTCACCTGGCAACACTGCAACGCACTGTGGCAAAATTTATTTCATAAAGAACCCCAGAAAGGGTTGCGTGCCCTTAAGGGGTTTGATTTTATAACGTGGTCCTAATGTAGATATTAAATTTGCCGCATTAGAAAAATGTGATTTAATTGCAAAAATATATGAAAGTTCATTTAGGGGATTTCTCTCCATAGAATTTTTAGATATGATGATGATGTGACAATGGCGTAATATTGTTTGATATTTGTATGGTATAATTATGATGTATTTTTGTGTAGCAGAACTTACGTACTGTTGCCCATTGTTTTTAAGGGTGCAAAGTAACGTAAAGACTAACTATTGGTATGTGCAGTTCAGAGATTCGCTTATAAGAGAAATGTGGTTCTTTGTATGATATTAACGGTTATGAGTTTGATGAAGAGCTGTGGTGTTCCTAAATATAAACACAGATGTTAAAATCTGAAGAAAAAAGAAAGTGAATAAACAGAGATAAAAAATATTTGGAAAATTATAAACTCAACGAATTCATTTACATTATGTCTGGGAAATAGTTAAAGAGAGATCAAAAGTGTGTAATGACTATAGCCTGTGAGGAGGTAGTGTTGTAGAGTATAAGGGACGATAAGGAATGCTGTACTCTACTCTGGCTTCGGAAAATAAAGCTGTATAGAATTAAAATGCATGAATTTCGCTTAAGATTAAGTGGTGGATGATTGTAACACTTGTGAAATGTAATTAAAAATATATTGAAAAGGCTTAAATTATTTCGAAAAAACACAAGATAGTTGTTAAATTTACAGAAAGCAGAAATAAAAATCATAGTAAAAAGAGTTTGAAATGGAAAACTTATGTTTAAAATCTTGAAAATTAAGATAGATAGATGGAAAAATATTTTGCAGTTAAATAGACAGTAAAAAAGTTAAACAGTTTTTATAATTAAAAAAGTTATAATCAATAAACACGAAAACGGAAATAAATATATATAACAAGTTCCAAACACCTCGGCTACATCAGATTGGTTGTATTGTATGTTTCACCTTTGATGGGAGCAATGAATATACTAATAAATTTATAAGAAAGATAACCTCATAATGCTATCATGTTAATTTCCTAGTTTTGTATAAGAAGGAAAATTGAGTGATGTAGCTTGACAGAAACTGTATATAATGTGGATAAAGTTAAGTAAATGAGGTTTGATGGCATCATGGAACAATACGGAATGAAAACACATTTTATACGTTAACGTTGTCCTATTCTTGACGACTGTCAGGGAGATTTGAGATCGGGCATAAAAAGCATTATGTAATTTGAATATTTATGAATATTTCCTCTGTAGAATACTGTAAGTAAAAAAGAAAACACGGAAGTTCGGAGCTCAGAGAGAGAGAGAGTTTCTCAACTAAGATATCAACGGAGAGAGTTAATTAGCTGAGATACCGACAAGTCTAAGCTATAAGGTGTTAGAATTCTTGTACTTAATGACACAACCTCGATTTCCTTGAAACTTAAGAAAATAAATATCTTTGAGAGAGGAAATAAAAAAGTTTATAGTTATTGTAGTTGGAGATTATTTGGAGTAACAAAATTTATGAATGCAAATACAATGTATTTGTGATTTAGTTAAAAAGAAATCAGGAAAGCGCAATGAATAAAAAGTGACTGTAACTTAAAAAAATACATGTATGTTTCTTTTTTGCATGAGCGTTATATAAGTAAGTTGAGTTCCGTAAGGTGATAAACTTAAAACTTAGGTGAAATATAAATATATATATATATATATATATATATATATATATATATATATATATATATATATATATATATATATATATATATATATATATATATATATATATTATATATATATATATATATATATATATATATATATATATATATATATATATATATATATATATATATATATATATATATATATATATATATATATATATATATATATATATATATATATATAGTCAGACTTCACTTAAACATCTTTAAATATTTCAAAAACTACTAAACCTACATTAAAAGGAATAACATTTTTGAAATCCTTGAAGAATTTTGATAAAGAAAATTTTAAAAATGTGAAAATAAGTTAAGGGGAGGTTGCGATTTTCAAAAAAAAAATTTCATCCGATTCTCCTGAAAATTTCATTATAAATAGCTTTTTCCCGACGAAAATAGTCGATTCCTAACGTTTTTACGAGGGATTTAATGTTTAGCACTTATATGAGAATATTTTTCAAAATTTAAATCTACGGTGAAACCACATAAAAAAATTTTTATTCTGAAATTTAGAAGATATGTTCCTTATTCTATTGGCTACAAAAACTTCTAATCAACTTTTGCTCCCAAAGTTACACAAAAAAACAGTATTAGCCCAAGACTGACCCACTATCGAAAGAAATTATTTTTTGAAAAAAAAAATTTAAATTTTCGAGGAAAAATATTTTTTAAAAAAAGTATAATTACTACGTAAATAAATTTTTGCATACGTATAGAGGAGTGTTGGGGCTACAAATTCCTCTTTATGCTTTATTCAATTTGATTTGTTTGTTCCGAGATATGATCTCTCAAAAAAGGTCCATTTTTAGAAAATTTTCAAAAGTTTGAGAGGCTATACCTTCCCTCAAACAATTAGCATTTAATATTGCTCTAAATAAACGTTGTAGACCTTTCTCTCTTCTAAACAATATCAAAAAATATGAAATCCGCGCAAGGGACTTTTTTTAAATAATTTTTTTCTCCGAAAGGGTAAAAAAAAAATTTCAAAAAAAAATTCGACTGATTGTACCATTTTTTCTGGACGTGATATCAAAAATCTGTTTCCCCCGAATGCAAGAAATTGGGGCTAAGATTGTTCAGGCCAATTTTCACCTCATGTGGAAAATATTTTGACCCAGCTATTTCTTTTTTTTTTTTTTTTTTTACTTTTGACCACTAACACCTATGAAACCGTTTTAGACTCATAAAAACACTAAAAATGAGCTTTTTTTTTTCACCGGGAAAAAGCTATAAACACTGAAAATTTCACCTCAATCGGTCAAAAAATAAAAAAAAAGTTTGAAATTCGAAACCTCCACTTAAAATTAAAAAAAAAAAATTTGTTTGTGTACGATAATTGAGGGAAAATCTGTCCTTATTATTATTATTAGTATTAATTTTTTTTTTTTTTTTAGCGAACTTAATTAGACTTATTTAACCTAACGACCGGAGATTGCCGTGGGATTGTGGCCTAACTGATAGCTGGTTCGTTGCCGTAGGATCGTAGTCTACTGCTATATTACACCAAATATATTTATATATTTAACATTTTTGTTACAATTTTCTCAGTCAATCGCGAAATTTATAGTCCTTCAAATTCTCGAAATTTGACTCATAAAAAGACGCTACAAGAAGTACGAAGTCGTTCAGCTTCTTTAAAAAATTATAAATTACGTAGTAATTAAAATTAATTTAAGTTTTTTTTTTTTTAATTCCCAATTTTTCCTTACAAAAATTCTTCAAGGATTCCAAAAATGTTATCCTTTTTAACGTAGGTTTAGTAGTTTTTTAAATATTTGAGGATGTTAAAGTGAAGTCTGGCCTATATATATATATATATATATATATATATATATATATATATATATATATATATATATATAATATATATATATATATATATATATATATATATATATATATATATATATATATATATATATATATATATTCTTACTCTGTATCCTCCTACTGTCTCTATCCTCAATTTTCAGCCAAAGGCGGATGTTGCGCTTATGTGCCCACGATGTTGTCTGTTCTCGTGTCTCTAATTTGGAGTCTTCTGAATTCTCTACTCTATGGCTTAAACTTTCTTGCAACTCTACAACTAAATTTATATGCTCTGTCTACTTATCTCCAAATTCTATAGACTATCCAAAATTCTTCGACAATCTTAACTCCAAAATAGAACACATTCTTTCTTCTTCTCCTTTCTCCGAAATCATCATATTAGGTGATTTCAATATTCACCATCGCCAATGGCTTTCAGCTAGTTCTCACGATCCAGCAAGTGAACTCGCCTTCCAATTTTCTATCCAGAACAACCTTGAGCAAGCAGTTGGTGCATCACCCAATCCGTATCCCTGATCGCCTAGGTGATGAACCCAACATACTTGATCTTTTCCTAACTTCTTATCCTTCTCCTTACACTGTTAAACTCTTTCCTCCTCTGGGTTCATCCGATCACCTTCTTATCTCTGTATCTTGTCTTGTCTCTTCAAGTCTTCCGCATGAACGGCCCCCGCCTTCGGCGAGGAGACGTTTCTGGCATTTCGGTGACACTAGCTCGTCTGACTTGAGGTTTTACTTCTCTGATTGTCCATGAAATGATTACTGTTTCCGTGGTAGGGGTCCCTCTGAGTGTGCAGAGCGCATAACCGAGGTGATTCTCTCTGGCATGGAGGCGTACATTCCATATTCTTTCCCTTCTACTAAACCTAACAAACCTTGGTTTAACTCTGCTTGTTCTCGTGCTATCCGCCACAGGGATGCTGCTGCCTTCAGGAATTACCGTCGTCTTCAAACTCCTGAAACTCATGCAACTTATATTTCATCCCGGAATCGTGCAAAATCTATTCTCCGTTATACTAAAGACTATTTCTCCGCTTAAAATGAAACAATCTTTCTGGTTCTACTTCCTCATGCTCTTTCTGGCATTTTGCAAAAAATGTCAATTCTAACTTTGCTTCTTCCTCTTTCCCTCCTCTAGTATCTTCTGACGGTAAAACTGCCGTTTTGCCTTCCTCTAAAGCTGAACTCTTCGCTCAAACTTTTATTTCCAACTCAACCTTAGACGATTCCGAAGCTATTCCTTCTCCTTCAACCCCCTCCAACTCATTTATGCCTAAAATTATAATTTCTTCTAAAGACGTCACTTCTGCTCTCTCTGAGCTTAACACTAAGAAGGCGTACGGTCCTGACGGTATCCCTCCTGTGGTTCTCAAAACTTGTGCTTCCGAGCTTGCACCCTGCCTTGGTAAACTTTTTCGTCTATGTCTTTCTACTTCAACCTTCCCTTCTTGCTGGAAACGTGCGCTCATTCAGCCTGTGCCAAAGAAGGGGGACCCCTCTCAACCCTCTAACTATCGTCCCATTTCCTTAACCTCCGTTCTTTCTAAATTTTTCGAATCTATCCTTAACCGGAAGATTTGTAAACATCTCAATTCTTCTAATCTTATCTCAGGTCGCCAGTATGGTTTTCGTAAGAAACGCTCTGCTGGTGATCATTTTCCCTTCTCTCTGACTCTTGGTCCTCCGCTCTTCGGCATTTCGGTGAATCTTTTGCTGTTGCGCTTGACATATCGAAAGCTTTCGATAGAGTCTGGCACAAAGCTTTGATTTCCAAACTTCCCTCTTTCGGAATCTTTCCTTCTCTCTGTGACTCTTCTTTCTGAATTTCCTTTCCGGTCGTTCTATAGCAGCAGTTGTAGACGGCCACCGTTATTCCTTTAAATCTATTAATAGTGGTGTTCCTCAAGGTTCTGTCTCTCTGTTACTTCATCTCCTATCCACTCCTATGCTGATGACTCCACCCTTCATTACTCTTTTCAATTTGAAACGCGCCCCTCTCAACAACAGTTACTAGACGCAAGGAGGGTTGCCTTGGAGCAGCTGACCTCTGATCTGTCTCGTATTTCTAATTGGGGCAGAGAGAACATGGTTGTTTTCAATTCCACCAAAACTCAATTCCTCCATCTCACTACTCGACACAATCTTCCACACAACTATGATATCTTCTTCGAAAACACTCAACTCAGACCTTCATCTGTTCTTAATATTCTCGGTGTTTCCTTTTCTCGTGATCTTTCTTGGAAAGATCACATTACCTCTCTTTCTAAACAAGCTTCTAAGAGGTTAGGTGTTCTGAGGCGCCTTCAGTATTTCTTCACTCCATCCCAGTTGCTTGCTCTGCATAGGGGTGTTATTCGCCCCTGTATGGAGTATGCTTCGCACATCT
>SEYY01017380.1:5000-22918 GCA_009176605.1 Armadillidium nasatum
CCTGATTTGTTTTAATGTCAGCAATTAACACCGATTCAATATTGCTTTTAACATAGAGTGCTACACCTCCACCATTTCTTCCTCTACGTTGGTATAGGTAAAATGAGTATCCTTCTATTTCATATTCCTGTAGGGAATCTCCGTAAAGTGCCTCATTTACCCATGCTTCAGTAATGCAAATAATGTCAAGATTCTCCTTTATGATGTAACTAGTCAACTCATCTTTTTTGTTTCTAAGGCTCTGAGCATTTGTGTAAAAACATTTCATACTAAACATGTCCTTATATGTATCCTTTCCATCTTGATTTCTAGTAATGTCTCCATTTTTATTAATAGGCCTATATTGTAAAGCACCTTTATTTTTATTCATACCACCATCAATATTACAATCCCCATCGCCACAACTAGCAGAGCGAATAATATGCCCTTCACCCCTATCCTTACCTAGTTTCCCGGCAGACATCTCTCCAGCCTGTAACCTAGAAGCTGCACACCCGCTCGACTAAGGTGAACTCCATCTCTTGCAAACAGATTCTTGTCCTGAAACTCTTCCCAGTGATCCAAAAATCCAATATTCTCTGAAAAACATAAATTCCTAACCCTTTCATTCATACCAAAAGCCCTACTTTCCCATTCTAGCCCTGCTCCCAACCTAGGTAATATACCTGACACCATGCATTTCCTACCACTTACTTTCAGTCTTTCAATCAAATTCCTATAGCTTGCTAACAGTTCCTCTGACTTTCTATGACCTATATCATTTGTTCCAACATGTACAATCACTCTTGCATTCACATTCGTATCTGCAATCTCCCTATCTATTCTGTCCACAATATCATTCACTCGTGCACCTGGATAACATACTCGCATTTGTTTCCTTTTATCCGTATTTCTAAACTTCCTATGCTTGGAGACAACGAACCTGACCCCACCCCCCAATTACAGTATATTTCTTTTGGAGTTTCAGTATGAATGAAGTTTAGATGAAAACGTGTTCTGTTTCTTCATTATTTAGTACAGTTAAGCAAAGGACAATAAAGTGTGGAATATTTTTTAAGTTTCTTTTACAAAGTTTTATTTTAATAATTTAAAAAGGAGTTTTCATTGAAACGAAGAAAAATATTACAGGTATTATTTATTATTATTTTATTATATTTTATATTATATAACATTGATATTTAAAAAAAGTTTTCGTATGTATATTCAATGTTAACAGCGCAGATGTAAGGTGTCATTAACAGGCATGATATTAATATTATTATAATTATTTTTATTATTATTAAGTAGTAGTAGAAGAATTAGTAGTTAGCAATAGTATTTTACCTACAAATGCAGAAAACACTTTCTAAAATTTACTATGCGATTGTACAGTAACACGTTTTCCGTATTAGAAGGTACGTCAATACAGACACACACACACACACACACACACACACACACACACACACACACACACACACACGTGCATTTAAGCACACACAGACACAAGCACACATCTTCTCGTCATTCCTACACAGGAGATTCAGATTTGTTAATTTAATTAACGTGTTTCATAGTATATATATTATATATATATATATATATATATATATTATATATATATATATATATATATATATATATATATATATATATATATATATATATATATATATATATATATATATATATATTAGTGATGGCATCCGCATCCGCAGCATCCTCACTTGAAAATTCTAACATCCGCATCCGCAAATTAAGAAAATATGACATGTGATCCATCACTAATTATATATATATATATATATATATATATATATATATATATATATATATATATATATATATATATATATATATATATATATATATATATATATATATATATATATATATATATATATATATATATATATATATATATATATATATATATATATATATATATATACATATATATATATATATATATTCCATACAGATCTGAAATTTATGAAAATTCTTTTCCATTTTAATTTATTCTCAAAGTTCCAAGTGGGAAAAGTATTAATTAACGAGTGTCTCATAATATCTTCAGACCCACTCTTCATTTTCCTACTGTACCCAAACAAAACATATACTTAAAGCTTATTTTTATAGGATCACTTACATCTCAACTTAATTGAAATATTCTTACTATAATTGAAGCTACATTCCCGCAACGCCAGTTCATTCTTATAAATTATAACTCCCTCTTAATTTATAGTTTCTTCAAACACAAAGAATCTCACCCAATGCTTCTCAGATCCTTATTAATTTATTATGTGTACCAGATGTAATGCAAGCATATGTAGGCCAAACTGGTCTACAATTGAAAGTAAAGGTTGATAAGCATAGATGAGTTTCCTTTAGAACAGACCATCCTCTTTGCTCTCCTGTACACTCTGTCATAAAAGACCATGGAGATACCCACCCTTTTTCTTCAATAAATTTCTCTGTTCTTTAACATGCCTCTTCCCTTCTTGATCGTAGGATTTTGAAGTTTTATATATAAAAACTCATTGCCCATCTTTAAATGATTAAGCTTCTTCTATTGTCCTTTTCACCTCAATAATGAAGTCCTTTTTCCCAAAATAGTCCAGCCTTTTTATTTTTTCTTTGTGCACTTTCAATATTAATTTTATTACTTTTTTTTCTTTATTCCAATTATTATTATTTTAAATATCTTACATATAGTTAATGAATTTATATTTTGATTGTATTTTAATATAGAAATTTATAAAATTTAGTTTGTGCTGAAGACGGACCGAAATACGGTGTTAAACTAAGGTAACCAACCGTCCCGAATTTTTATGCCGTGTCCAGTTTTTTTTTAGATAATAAAATTTTATCCAGCTTTTGTTTAAATTAGGTAGGAAATTTTTTTTTTTTTTCTTTTTTTTTTTTTTTTTTTTTTTTTTTTTTTTTTTTTTTTTTTTTTTTATAGAATGTCCTTAACTAATAAACCATATGACTTATTTTTGAAAACAACAATCGTATTCCTTCTCTATATTAAAAATCACCCTTCTTTATGCATCCCTTAAAACCTTTACGAGCAGGGTATTTGAAGGGGGGGGGGGTGCACATGTTCAGAAGTGTCCCGATTTTTGGTCAGAAAAATATGGTCACCTAATGTTAAACGTTCACAGTGTTATTAAAACCATTCTCATTAGGTTAAGCTTCACTAGGAAAAAAGCTATCTCAATTATATATATTATAATATATATATATATATATATATATATATATATATATATATATATATATATATATATATATATATATATATATATATATATATATATATATATATATATATATATATATATATTATATATATATATATTATATTTTGTGATGACATACGCATTTGCGTCCTCTTCAAAACTAACATCTGCATCCGCACTTTCAAAAATTCAACATCCGCATCCGTACTTTCAAAAACTGAACATCCGCATCCGCATTGCCGAAAATTCAAAATCAGCAAATGTGGAAAAATGACATCCGATCCATCACTAATTATATATATATATATATATATATATATATATATATATATATATATATATATATATATATATATATATATATATATATATATATATATATATATATATATATATATATATATATATATATATATATATATATATATATATATATATATATATATATATATATATATATATATATATATATATATATATATATATATATATATATATATATATATATATATATGAAGAGTAGTACTAGAGCTCGGAACATTTTCGTTGGTGAAATAGAAAATTTTCTTTTAAAATTCGTCTTTTATTTATTCAGAAAAGTATTTTTATTAATCACTGGTTAAAATTGACTTTAAAACTAATTCTATTTATGGTAAATAATTTAAAGAAAACATTTCGTTAAAACTTTTTTCAACGTTTCGGGGAAATATATTAATCCCATCATCAGGAAACAATTTTGATTATTATTAGACAAAACATTTTTTTTTTATCTGTAGAAAGAATAGAAATATTAGAAACCAAAATGACACAGGTGATTAGCATTAAACAATATAAAAATAAAATAAATAAGGAAATAAAATATTAATATTATATATATATATATATATATATATATATATATATATATATATATATATATATATATATATATATATATATATATATATATATATATATATATATATATATATATATATATATATTGCAGCAGAATGGAAAAATTCATAATTTGTAGCATTTGTACTGATCAATACGACAGTGTTCATATTCCAAAAGTACTTGAATGTGGACATACATTTTGCTCCATCTTGTTTGACCAGACACATTGAAGAAGATCCCAGATGCCCAAATTGCAGAACTGAAATAAAAGGACCCGCTAGTTCTCTCTCTACAAATTACAACACTCTTGATCTAGTTGAATTTTATCAATCTAATAGTTTATTAGAAAATATGAGAAAGAAATGTGTAGAAAGGAAAGAAATTCTTTCAAATACAAAGTCCTCAATTACTTCGTCTTTGGAAGTTCTTGACGAGTGTCTCGAGAAGTTGGAGGAGTTGACAACGTCTGAGGGAATGGTTCACACTGCAAATGGGAAAAAGATTTTAATGGAAGTAGAAGAAGAATTTAAGAAGACAATGGATGTCACGCTTCTTGATGATATAAAAAGTTCAATGTCAATTCTCTTGTCGAATTTTGAAAAATCAGAAGACTACTTATTAGAGGTAAGCTTTTATTATATATATATATATATATATATATATATATATATATATATATATATATATATATATATATATATATATATATATATATATATATATATATATATATATATAGCATTTTTTCTTAAAGTACAATTATAAAATTAATTATTTTCTTTCATTTATTAATTTTTCAATTGAAGAAGATTAAAAATTAAATCTTCATTGCATTTCCACATTTATCTTCCTCAGATTTACAAAAGAATTGAAAATGAAGAAAAAATCTTTGCAGTTTGTATAGTTGAAGATAAAATTAAATATGGAAAAGTTTCAAAATATGAAAACAAATTATTTTTCCATTCTTTGAGTTTATCAGAAGTTCCAACGGACTCTTCTCTAATTTGGGTAAGTGGAATTTTGCATCGTCTTAATATTTTCAGGGAAATTGGAATTTTTGTCGTGCTTGTTTCCATGGGTGTGGAATCTTTATTGTGCTTCTTTCCATGAGTGTGGAATCTTTGTCGTGCTTCTTTATATGTGTGGAATCTTTGTTTTGCTTCTTTCCATGGGTGTGGAGTTTTTGTCGTGTTCTTTCCATGAGTGTGGAATCTTTGTCGTGCTTCTTTATATGAGTGTGGAATCTTTGTCGTGCTTCTTTCCTGATGAGTGTGGAATCTTTGTCGTGCTTCTTTCCATGATTGTGGAATCTTTATCGTGTTTCTTTCCATGTGTGAAATCTTTGTCGTGCTTCTTTTCATGAGTGTGGAATCTTTGTTGTGCTTCTTTCCATGAGTGTGGAATCTTTGTCGTGCTTCTTTCCATGAGTGTGGAATCTTTGTCGTGCTTCTTTCCATGAGTGTGGAATCTTTGTCGTACTTCTTTTTATGTGGATCATTGTCGTGCTTCTTTCTATGAGTGTGGAATCTTTGTCGTGCTTCTTTCTATGAGTGTGGAATCTTTGTTGTGCTTCTTTCCATGAGTGTGGATCTTTGTCGTGTTTCTTTTCATGAGTGTGGAATCTTTGTTGTGCTTCTTTTCATGAGTGTGGAATCTTTGTCGTGCTTCTTTATATGTGTGGAATCTTTGTTGTGCTTCTTTTCATGAGTGTGGAATCTTTGTCGTGCTTCTTTCCATGAGTGTGGAATCTTTGTCGTGCTTCTTTCCATGAGTGTGGAATCTTTGTCGAAGTCAATGGAGTTGCATATTTCATTATGTATTATTTGTCGAATTAAAATAAGAAAAATTTGAAAATCTTTCATCAAAATGTATACACAATTAACGTGGCCTTAAAGTAGAGACATTTCAGAATGAAAGTTTAATTTAAAAAAAAAAAAAACTAATTTCGTCACCCCGTTATATAAGTAAAGGTTTTCTCTGTTGCAGTTGCCTATACTCGTATTCCTATCTTCCTTCGCTCTTTTCCATAAAATTACTTCTTTTTGATGTCTTACTCTTTTCTTCGAATTTAATAGTCTCAAGTATATTTTTAGTATTTGGACATGTGACGGCTAAGCAGCGTTACTGTACTGGATAACCAACTTCAAATACAACACCAAAAAAAAAAAAAAAAAAAAAAAAAAAGGATAGGCTGTGTGCAGAAGTTAAATTTTATAAAGCAAATTCAGTTTTCAGAGAAAATCAAAGCCATCAGAAGAACTACAAAATAAATACAAAAATTGAAACAAAGAATGAGAAAAACGTTCTTGAAAAGATGCGCAACGAAAGGCATGAACAAACTTTTTTCTGACAACTGACAGTCCATCACGGCAAAGACCTGTTGTTTGGAAAGAGGAATGTAAGAGCGACAGAAAGGGCCAATTTGGACAAACTGGACAAAAGGCACGAGGTGGAAAAGAATTTGATTCAAGAACAACTGTCAAGCAAAAGACTTCCATTTTAAGCGATTTCATCGACTTTTCACCTTGTCCTTAACCTGTTCGTATATTTTAAATTATTTTAACATTGTTAATTAATTAAAACCACAGTAAATAGTTTGGTAAAAAAGTATATTGCAGGAAGATAGACTCTCTCTGTTTAAATAATTTAATTAAAAACTGGCAACAGGATGAAAACCTGGAGTTGTATTCACGTGTGTTCGTATGCTTGACAGTTCCTTTTGAAGCAAATGCTTTCGGGTTTAAAAATGGTTCGATGTTAAAACATCGTGTAGATTGTTCTCAGTCGCATCACGCAAGTTTTCGATATATATATATATATATATATATATATATATATATATATATATATATATATATATATATATATATATATATATATATATATATATATATATATATATGGAGATTAGTTCTTCGCATGGTTGTAAGGGCTGGGAACCCTTTTCAACCAGGTTTTATTCCCATGTACGATTGCAAGAATGCTAAATTTCTGCAATCTACACTACCCTGTATCATGCGGGATAAGGTGCATTGTAAATATATATATATATATATATATATATATATATATATATATATATATATATATATATATATATATATATATATATATATATATATATATATATATATATATATATATATATATATATATCAGTTTCAGGATTTGAACCAATGTTCAATCCGACAAGAACTTCTACACTTTCATGGAGATTTGTTGCAACAATAAGAGTTTGACTCGCTTGGCAATTATGAAAATGTTTGACAAACAACAGTCTCATCATTTCATCAAGATGTGCACCGGCGAGAATGGACCTTCCCTTCAAAGGAAGCCTCTTTTACGAAAGGCGTCGATTGCAAATGGGGCAAAAGTGTTTTGGAAATTGAAAATTTAGTCGAAAATAGACAAAAATGTAGCAGGCTGATAGAATACAATTTCGGCTGTGAAAATGCTGGGTTTTATAAATATGAACCTGACCAAATGTTCCTTTATATGAATTCCGCAGGAAGGAAGGTTGAAATACTTCTTGGAAATTCAACTGGCATAACTGGAAATGGTATTATTGGGAAGGTAATTTCTCCAACGAATTTAAAAGAACGCATTAATTATGATCATTCTTCATTTCTCAAAATTATAGACTGCGGTATTATTTTAGAGGTTTAAAATATATATATATATATATATATATATATATATATATATATATATATATATATATATATATATATATATATATATATATATATATATATATATATATATATATATATATATATATATATATATATATATATATATATATATATATATATATATATATATATATATATATATATATATATATATATATATATATATATATATATATATATATATATATATATATATATATATATATATATATACAAATAAATTTGTTTTCCTCTTTCTATATTTCTTTTATCCTTAAAGAATTGGTCGATTAAACAAACAATAATGAAACAAAAATTAAACAAACAATAATTATCTGAAAAGTAAAAAATAAAAAGTTGTTAAAAAATTGCAAATAAAAAGCATTCAGAAACTCAAATTTAATTGTGTGCATTACTACCATTGTTAATAATAATAATAATAATAATAATAATAATAATAAAAATTATAATAATAATAATAATTATAAAAATAATAATAATTGGTGTAAATTTTTCTGAATTTGTAAGTCAAATGCCAAATTTGGAGCAACAATTTAATTACGTTCAAAAAGAAGTAACAATAGAAACATTTAAAAGAAATTGTAATATATATATATATATATATATATATATATATATATATATATATATATATATATATATATATATATATATATATATATATATATATATATATATATATATATATATATATCTTAACGTAACATTTTTTTATTAATTAATTAAAGTAGCATAACCAGCACTTTCCGGGGTGCCAGATTTAGCTACTTTTCGAAAAATCTGGCAACCTAAGCCAATCGGGATTTTGATTTGCAATGCAAATCACTCCGCTCACATTGACCTCACGCTCTTTCCTGCCACCATTTTGGGGGGTACTACTAAGAAATTAGAATTTATTAAATTCTATTGATTCGTTAATTAAAAAAAAAATTAACGAATTTTTTTTCCATATTTCACTGCAAATAAATTTTCAAAGATTTGAAAAACCTCAAAAAGAACCTCTTTGTCTTTGTGGAATTGAACGAAATAATTGTAATCGAAATCGTATAAAGAATTCACACTGAGGAACTTTGTGATTACGATCTCTCTGATGTAGATTGTCAATAAAAACTTTCGAAGCTGAAGGTACACTGCCAAAATTGTCCTAACGAATCGTTGGGACATGTGACAAATATGTCAACAAATTTTTTCAGTTTGTTAATAGAAAATAAATCAGTGAAGCGAATTTTTTATTCTTAGTGTCTTTTCTCTATTGAAAACTTTAGTATGACATTTTTACCATTTGTCCCAACGATTCGTTAGGACAATTTTTGCAGTGTAGGGAAAATACCCTCAATCCAGCAAGGATACCTCGCAGAGGGAATTCAGTAAAATAAAGAAAATAAAGTATATTTTGAAACAGCGGTTCTTTGCTATTGATAAAAATGTGTTTACGTAAGCAATAAAATTTTGTGTAATATTGAAATAGCCGTGAGATAATATCGCTAAATTAACAAATGGAAAAAAAAAATGTGAACTTACAATACTACAGAGAATAAGATTTTCATTAAAAATATATATAAAAATAAGTTATATTAATTTATATTATATATATATATATATATATATATATATATATATATATATATATATATATATATATATATATATATATATATATATATATATATATATATATATATATATATATATATATATATATATAATATATATATATTATATATATATATATATATATATCGGTCCGTCTTCAGCACAAACTAAATTTTACAAATATCTATTTTAAAATACAATCAAAATATAAACTCATTAATTATATATAAGATATTTAAAAGAGTAATAATAACAATAAAAAAAATAAAAATATAAAGTAATAATATTAATATTGAAATAACAAATAAAAATAAAAAGGCTGGACTATTTTGGGTAAAAGGACTTCATTATTGAGGTGAAAATGACAATAGAAGAAGCTTAATCATTTAAAGATGGGCAATGAGTTTTTATATATAAAACTTCAAAATCCTACGATCAAGAAGAGAAGAGGCATGTTAAAGAACAGAGAAATTTATTGAAGAAAAAGGGTGGGTATCTCCATGGTCTTTTATGGCAGAGTATACAGGAGAGCAGAGAAGATGGTCTGTTCTAAAAGAAACTCCTCGATGCTTATCAATCCATATAGTCTAAATTGTAGACCAGTTTGGCCTACATACACCCCTTTACAGCTGGCACACTTAAATAAATAAATTAATAAAGATCAGAAAAGCATTGGTTGAGATTCTTTGTGTCTGGAGAAACAATAAATTGAGAGGGAGTTATAATTTATAAGAATAAACTAGCGTTCCGGGAATGTAGCTTCAATTATAGTAAGAATATTTCTATAAAGTTGAGATGTAAGTGATCCTATATACAGAAGTTTTAAGTATATATATATATATATATATATATATATATATATATATATATATATATATATATATATATATATATATATATATATATATATATATATATATATATATATATATATATATATATATATATATATATATATATATATATATATATATATATATATATATATATATATATATATATATATATATATATATATATATATATATATATATATATATATATATATATATATATATATATATATATATATATATATATATATATATATATATATATATATATATATATATATATATATATATATATATATATATATATATATATATATATATATATATATATATATATATATATATATATATATATATATATATATATATATATATATAATTAAAGATGGATCGCATGTCATATTTCTCATTTGTGGATGCGGATGTTGAATTTTCTAAAGTGCGGAAGCGGATGCGGATGCGGATGCGAATGTTAATTTTGATGAGGATGCTCCGCGGATGCGGATGCAGATGCCATCACTAATATATATATATATATATATATATATATATATATATATATATATATATATATATATATATATATATATATATATATATATATATATATATATATATATATATATATATATATATCCTACCACGTGGGCTCCCAGCGTGTATGGGGAGGAACAAAATTTTATTGGCCAGATTTCTTTTTGTCCTTATTTGGGTAAAATAAGAAATTTGGGGGAGGGATGCTTCGAGATAACGAACCCGACCCCAACCCCCCAATTACAGTATATTTCTTTTGGAGTTTCAGTATGAAAGAAGTATTGATGATACGTGTTCTGTGTTTCTTCATTATTTAGTAAAATTAAGCAAAGGACACTAAACTGTTTAATATTTTATAAGTTTCTTTTGCAAAATTTAATTTTAATAATTTAAAAAGGAGTTTTCAGTGAGAGGAAGAAAAATATTACAGGTATTATATATTATTTTTATTATTTTTTATATTATATAACGTGTATATTTAAAAAAAAGATTTCGTATGTATATTCAATGTTAACATTCGGGATGTAAGGTGTCTCTAACAGGCATCATATTAATATCATTATTATTATTTTTATTATTATTTTTAAGTAGTAGTAGAAGAATTAGTAGTTAGCAATAGTATTTTTCCTACAAATACAGAAAACACTTTCTAAAATTTACTATCCGATTGTACAGTACCACGTTTTCCGTGTTAGAAGGTACTTCAATACACACACACACACACACACACACACACACACACACACACACGTGCATTCATGCACACACAGACGCAAGCGCACATCTTCTCGCCATCCCTATACACCGGAGATTCAGATTTGTTAATTTAATTCTGCGAAAATTCTAAATCCGCATCCGCAAACAAGAAAATATGACATGTTATTCATCACTAATTATATGTATATATATATATATATATATATATATATTATAATATATATATATATATTATATATATATATATATATATATATATATATATATATATATATATATATTATATATATATATATATATATATATATATATATATATATATATATATAAGATTTTTTTTTTTTTAAAAAAAAATTTCATTTTAATTTATTCCCAAAGTTCCAAGTGGAAAAGTATTAATTAACGAGTGTCTCAGTAATATCTCTAGACCTACTCTTCATTTTCCTACTGTACCCAAATAAAAAATATACTTTAAACTTACATCTCAACTTTATAAAAATATTCTTACTATATATAATTGAAGCTACATTCCCTCATCGCCAGATCATTCTTATAAATTATAACTCCCTCTCAATTTATAGTTTCTCCAGATGCAAAGAATCCCAACCAATGCTTTTCAGATCTTTATTAATTTATTTATTTAAGTGTGCCAGCTGTAATGGGGTGTATGTAGGCCAAACTGGTCTACAATTGAAAGTAAAGGTTGATAAGCATTGATGAGTTTCCTTTAGAACAGACCATCCTCTTTGCTCTCCTGTACACTCTGTCATAAAAGACCATGGAGATACCCACCCTTTTTCTTCAATAAATTTCTCTGTTCTTTAACATGCCTTTTCCCTTCTTGATCGTAGGATTTTGAAGTTTTATTAATAAAAACTCATTGCCCATCTTTAAATGATTAAGCTTCTTGTATTGTCCTTTTCGCCTCAATAATGAAGCCCTTTTTCCCAAAATAGTCCAGAATTTTTATTTTTATTTATGTAATTTCAATATTAATATTATTACTTTATTTTTTTATTCTAATTATTATTATTTTAAATATCTTACCTATATAGTTAATGAATTTATATTTTGATTATATTTTAATTTTGAAATTTATAAAATTTAGTTTGTGCTGAAGACGTACCGAAATACGGTGTTAAACTAAGGTGACCACCCGTCCCGAATTTTTAAGCCGTGTCCAGTTTTTTTTTTAGATAATAATATTTTATCCAACTTTTTTTTAAATTAGGTAGCAAAAATGTTTTTTTTTTTTTAATTTATTAATTTTTTTTTTGTAGAATGTCCTTAACTAATAAACAATATGACTTATTATTGAAAACAACAATCGTATTTCTTCTTTATATTAAAAATCACCATTCTTTAAACATCCCTCAAAACCCTTAAGCTTACGAGCAGGGTATTTGGAGGTGGGGGGGGGGGGCAATGTTCAGAAGCTACCCGATTTTTGGTCAGAAAAATATGGTCACCATATATTAAACGTTCACAGTGTATTAACTGTGTATGTGGAAACCTTTAGTATTGGTTTTAACCTTTCTCATTAGGTTCACTAGGAAAGAATCTATCTCAATTTTATATTATATATATATATATATATATATATATATATATATATATATATATATATATATATATATATATATATATATATATATATATATATATATATATATATATATATATATATATATATATATATATATATATATATATAAATATGTATAATTTTGTGATGACATCCGCATTTGCGTCCTCATCAAAATTGATATCCTCATTCGCACTTTTTTAAAAATTCTACATCCTCATCCGCATTCAAACTTTACCAAAATTCGACATCCGCATTTGCATCCTCAAATGAGAAAATATGAAATCCGATCCATCACTAATTATATATATATATATATATATATATATATATATATATATATATATATATATATATATATATATATATATATATATATATATATATATATATATATATATATATATATATATATATATATATATATATAATGAAGAGTAGTGTTAGAGCTCGGAACATTTTCATTGAAGAAATAATAAATTTTCTGTTAAAATTTTTTTTTTTTATTTATTCATAAAATTTTTTTATTAATCACTGGTTAAAATTGACTTAAAACTAATTCTATTTATAGTAAATAATTTAGAGGAAACATTTGGTTAAAACTTTTTTCAACGTTTCGGGGAAATATATTAATCCCATCATCAGGAAACAATTTTGATTATTATTAGACAAAACAATTTTTTTTATCTGTAGAAAGAACAGAAATATTAAAAACAAAAATGACACAGGTAACTAGGATAAAACAAAAAAAATAAAATAAAAGGAAATAAAATATAAATATATATATATATATATATATATATATATATATATATAATATATATAATATATATATATATATATATATATATATATATATATATATATATATAACAACAGAATGGAAGAAATCATAATTTGTAGCATTTGTACTGATCAATACGACAGTGTTCATATTCCAAAAATACTTGAATGTGGACATACATTTTGCTCCCTTTGTTTGACCAGACACATTGAAGGAAAATCCCAGATGCCCAAATTGCAGAACTGAAATAAAAGTACCCGCTAATTCTCTCCCTATAAATTATCATGCTCTTAAAGTCATTGAATTTTGTGAATCTAAACGTTCCATTATAAATATGAGAAAGAAATGTGTGGAAAGGAAAAAAATTCTTTTAAAACCGAAGTCCTCCATTACGTCGTCTTTGGAAGTTCTTGACAATTGTCTCGAGAAGTTGGAGGAGTTGACTCTGCCTGAGAAAACAGTTGACACTGTAAATGTGAAAAAGATTTTAAAGGAAGTAGAAGAAGACCTGAAGAAGACGATGGATGTCACGCGTTTTGTTGAAATAAAAAGTTCAATATCAATTCTCTTGTCAAGTTTTGGGAATTCAGAAGACTATTTATTAGAGGTAAGTTTAAATTTTATTTTAATGTTTCAGGTAGAACAAAATTTAAAATATTGCACTATTTAATGCTGTTGCAATCATTTTATATATATATATATATATATATATATATATATATATATATATATATATATATATATATATATATATATATATATATATATATATATATATATATATATATATATATGTTTTAATGCTGGAAGCACGGATTAGTATTAAGGCATAGGGAGAAGACTTGAACGAGGACAGGCTTCTACTGAGATTCACACTCCCTCAGAACACGGGAAGGAATGCCATGTGAACCGCTGTCCTTCCTAACGTTCATAGTTCTCACGATCCCATGGATCTGATCATGTGTAATGACATGTGATGATAAGAGAGACAAGAGAGGAGAAGGGTAGGAGGAGGAGGAGGAGGAGGAGAGCCAGAATCATTCAGGGTTAAATTGGAGTGAAAAGGGAGGCCAAAGAGATTTGATTTTTCAGAAGCATTAACAAGAAAATTATCATGACGAGTAAGATTAGGAATGCAGGTTTGCGAAAGTTATTAGAAATGTTTTTTGACTAGAGACCAGATATTTTTATCAGTAGGATAATCAAGGAAGTCAGGGGCTAATGACTCCCCTATGCAGAGCAAGCAACTGGGGTGACGTGAAGAAATTATGAAGGCTTCTCAGAAAAGGGCAAAAAACAACGTTTTTTTATATTTTTTTGAGAACAAAAACAAGTTTTTTTGTTTTTTTTTGTTTTTGTTTTGTTTTGTTTTTTTTATAGCAAATTTCTTTCTATATGATATTTTACATTATTTTTTATTATTACACAGGGCTCTCTTCTCTCTTCTTTCTCTTTATAAATATACATATGCTTAAACTTAAATCTTATTTCGTCGTATGCTCACTTCAATATACATTTTGATTTTGAACGAATTTGCACGACTCCTTAATGAAATATAGGTTGCGTGAGTTTCTGGAGTTTGAAGACGACGGTAATCCCCGAAGGCAGATCACTGCGGCGGATAGCGTGAGAACAAGTAGAGCTAAACCAAGGTTTGTTGGATTTAGCAGAAGGGAAAGAAAATGGAATGTACGCCTCCATGCGGGAGAGAATCACCTTGGTTATGCGTTCAGCACACTCCGAGGGACCCCTCCCATGGAAGCAATAATCATTCCACGGGAAATCAAAGAAGTACTACAGCAAGTTCGACCAGCTTGCGGCACCGAGATACCACAAACGTTTCCTTTCGACAGAAAGGGGTCTTTCTTGCGGAAGACTTGAAGAGATAGGAGAGGATACAGAGATAAGAAGATGATCGGAGGAACCCAGAGGAGGAAAGAGCTTAACAGAATAAGGAGAAGGATTAGAAGTTAGAAAAAGGTCTAATGTTGGATTCATCTCCAAGACGATCAGGGATCAGACGAGCTGGACTAACTGCTCAATGTCGTTTTGTATAGCAAATTGGAAGGCACGTTCACCAGCTGTATCATGAGAATTAGAAGAAACCACTGGCGGTGGTGAACATTGAATCACCTAATATGATGATTTCCGAAGAAGGAGAAGAAGAGAGGATATGCTCTATTTTGGAGTTTAGATAGTCAAAGAATTTAGGATAGTCAGTAGAATTAGGAGATAAATAGACAGAACAAAATGAATTTAGTCGTAGAATGGCAAGAGAGCCTAAGCCATAAGGTCAAAAATTCGGAAGACTTCCAAATTAGAGACACCGAGAACAAACGACATCGTTGCGCACGTATGCACAACATCCACCTTTGGCTGAAAATTGAGGATAGAGACTGTAGGAGGAAACAGAATAGGGTTTGCTATCAGAACGCTCAAACATCTGAGTTTCGGTCAAGAACAAGAGGTGAGGTCTAGAAGAAGAGAGATGATGTTCAACAAAATGGAAATTGGAATGAAGACAGCGAATGTTGCATATATATATATATATATATATATATATATATATATATATATATATATATATATATATATATATATATATATATATATAATATATATATATATATATATATATATTATATATATATATATATATATATATATATATATATATATATATATATAACATTTTTCTATGGTACAATTAAAAATTAATTCTTTTCTTCCAAGTTTTATTTTTTCTATTGAAGAAAGTTATAAATTTAAATTTCATTTCTTATAAACTTTTATAAATTAAAATTTTCTTTTTATAAACTTTTAAAATTAAAATTTTATTTTTTATTTTTATAACTTTTATAAATTAAAATTTTATTTCTTTAAACTTTTATAAATTAAAATTTTATTTCTTATAAACTTTTAAAAATGAAAATTTTATTTCTTATAAACTTTTAAAAATTAAAATTTTATTTCATAAACTTTTATAAATTAAAATTTTATTTCTTATAAACTTTTACCTTCCTCAGATTTACAAACAAGTTCAAAACGAAGAAAAAATCTTTGCAGTTCGTAAAATAGAAGAAGAAATTAAATATGGAAAAGTTTTGAAGATTGAAAACAAATTGTTCTTCCATTCTTTGAGCTTATCAGAAGTTCCAACGGACTCTTCTCTGATTTGGGTAAGTAGAACTTTGCATTGTCCTAATTATTAACAGGGGTCGTTAATATATGTTGACGTAATTGTAGTTTGTATATTTCACTATGTAGTCTTTGTTGAATTGAAATAACAAAAATTGGAAAATTTCTCCTCAGGAGGGGGGGGGGGGGGATTTTGGCCATAAATTAAAGAGTCCTTAAAAGCAAAAACATTTCAGAATGAATATTTCGTTATTTTTTTTTTTTTTTTTTTTTTTTTTTTTTTTTTTTTTTTTTTTTTTTTTTTTTAGAGAGAGAGAGAGAGAGAGAGAGAGAGAGAGAGAGATTCATTGTAGACTGTGTATCATTCAATCTTTTCTCCTCACCTAATCTCGTTGTAAAATAAAGGTTTTCCCCGTTGCAGTTGCCTCTTCTCGTATTCTTTCTCTTCCTTCGCTCTTTTCCACGAAATTATGTTATTGACGTCTCACTCTTTTCATCGAATTTAATAGTCTCAAGTATTTTTTAGTATTTGAACATGGGATGGCTAAGGGGCTATACTGTCCTGCCTTGTCGGATGTCAAATTTTTAATATCCGCGGATGAGGATGTCTAATTTTTCACATCCGCGGATGAGGATTTTTAATATTCCACATCCACGATGCGAATGTGAATGTTTACGTTCCTATATGTAAAGGTTATAAGTTCACACACACACACAAACATACACACACGCACACGCACATGCGCACGACATATATATATATATATATATATATATATAATATATATATATATATATATATTACAATCACCACCGCACACGGGCAGAGATCTATTTAAGGAGGGGGTGTTAGATCAATAAAAGAATATGAAAAACAATACAAGTCCCACTAAACGCAAATTTCGTAGGTGAGTACAGACGTGGGCTTTAAAGTAA
>SEYY01017381.1:0-10000 GCA_009176605.1 Armadillidium nasatum
TAGATATCATAGTTGTGTGGAAAATTATTTCTAGTAGAATGAGGAAACCGAGTTTTTAAGACATTGAAAACAATCCAACTTCTTTTTTTCAATTCAGAAATTCGTGAAAGAAAAGGTGTGTGTTTGTCCCCAAAACCGCTATTCTAACGTCAATTAATTATTGTTATGTGAGGAAACCTTTCAAAATAAAATTGATAATGAAAGATAAATTCTTTGGAATAGGAGTGGATAGATAATGATGTATGTTGATTGATACATTTTCTCATAAAGCTCTTAAGATCATACTTCAAATTCCATAAATCAAAACAATAAAAAAAGAGCTCGTAAATTATTAAAATCATACTTCAAATGACATAAAATGAAACAATCCTATTATTCAATTATCAAATATACTCACCAATTATAAGAAAGAAAAATATTGTACATTCAGGTTATATTTATGTATGACAAAACAGAAAGTAGAGATTGGATTGTGGAAGTATGGGTCACATGCGATGAGAAATATGACTTAAATATCAATAATAGAATGTGCGATCTAAAAAAGGCGTAGAACTTTAGCAGAGTGCAACTAAAATCTATCATTGAGAATATAAAACTAATATCTACATAGGTTTCTGCTATTTAAATAAGCCTAGTTGTGATTAAAAAACAGTATTAGTGTTAAATAAGCCTAGTTGTGATTAAAAAACAGTATTAGTGTAGCATGGTTGATGATAAGTTCAAACCTGAGAAGAAATTAGCGATCATCGACTCTTCTAGGGCGTAGGGTTCAGTCACAAATGATCCTCTTAAATTAATTAACACTTAAAAATATTAGGAGAGAGAAATATACATTCAAACATGATGGTCAATTAAAGCACCAGAAGAATTAAACATTATTATTATTAATATTATTAATTATTATTATTATTATTATTTTTAATTATATATATATATATATATATATATATATATATTATATATAATATATATATATATTATTATATATATATATATATATATATATATATATATATTATATATATATATATATATATATATATATATATTATATATATATATATATATATATATATATATATATATATATATATATATATATATTATATATATATATATATATATATATATATAATATATATAATATATATATATATATATATATATATATATATATATAATATTATAGGGGGGGGAAGTAGCGCTCCCGTGGTGAAGAGATTACCCCCCATTGGGTATTTGGGATGCTAAGGGTACTTCCCATCTCATCCCAGTGCCCAATGGTTCGTTCCATTTCGCTCTCACCTTCTACTAAATCGGAGTAAACTCTATTACGCACAAACACAACATTAATACAGACACCCTTTAAAAAAAATTAAAAAAACTAAATGACGGCCTTAAAAGAAGTTGCCTCGGAGAAGCCACGGGGGGCGGCTTCCAAACATAACTCCTCATTCACCCCTTCCCCAATCACCACTTGGGAGTTGGTGGCCTCCAGTGATGGGGTTGGTGCCACCAGGACACAGCTGCCTGCTTGTCCTGATGCACGGTCTATTTTTTTCATTGATTTCTGCAACATTCGCCGTCTGCACTCAAATTTCCACTTTGTTGAACATCACATCTCTTTTTCTAGACCTCACCTCTTATTCTTGACCGAAACTCAGATGTTTGAGTTCTGATAGCAAACCTATTCTGTTTCCTCCTACTGTCTCTATCCTCAATTTTCAGCCAAAGGCGGTTGTTGTGCATTCGTGCGCAACGATGTAGTTTGTTCTCTTGTCTCTAATTTGGAGTCTTCTGAATTTTCCACCTTATGGCTTAGGCTCTCTTGCCAATCTACGACTAAATTCATTTGTTCTATTCATTTATCTCCTAATTCTACTGACTATCCTAAATTCTTCGACTATTTAAACTCCAAAATAGAGCACATTCTCTCTTCTTCTCCTTTCTCTGAAATCATCATATTAGGTGATTTCAATGTTCACAACCGCTAATGGCTTCATCTAGTTCTCATGATACAGCCTGGTGAACGTGCCTTGCATTTTCGCTATCCAAAACGACCTTGAGCAGTTGGTGCAGCTCCCTATCCGTATCCCTGATCGTCTTGGAGATGAACAACATTCTAGACCTTTTCTAACTTTAATCCTTCTCCTTATACTGTAAACTCTTTCCTCCTCTGGGTTCCTTCGATCACATTCTTATCTCTGTATCCTCTTCTATCTCTTCAAGTCTTCGGAAGGAAAGACTCCCTTCTATTGAAAAGAAACGTTTGTGGCACTTTGGTGCCGCAAATGGTCGGACTTGCGGTCGTACTTTTTCGATTTACCATGGAATTATTATTGCTTTCGTGGGAGGGGTCCGTCGGAGTGTGCAGAACGCATTACCGAAGGGTTTCTCTCTGGCATGGAGGCGTACATTCCATATTCTTTCCATTCTACTAAACCTAACAAACTTTGGTTTAACTCTGCTTGTTCTCGCGCTATCCGCCGCAGGGATGTTGCCTTCAGGGATTACCGTCGTCTTCAAACTCCAAAAACTCACGCTACTTATATTTCATCCCGTAATCGGGCAAAATGTATCCTTCGTAACACTAAAAACTCATTTCTCCGTAGAAAATGCAATAATTTCTGGTTCCTCTTCTCACGTTTTCTGGCATTTTGCAAAAAATGTCAACTCTAACTTTGCTTCTTCCTCTTTCCCTCCTTTAATATCTTCTGACGGCACAACTGCTGTTTTATCTTCTTCTAAAGCTGAACTCTTTGCTCAAACTTTTGCCTCTAATTCAACCTTAGACGATTCCGGAGTTATTCCTCCTCCTTCAACCCCCTCTAACTCAATTATACCTCAAATTAGAATTTCTTCTAAAGATGTCATTTCTGCTCTCTCTGAGCTTAATACTAAGAAGGCGTACGGTCCCGATGGTATTCCTCTTGTGGTTCTCAAAACTTGTGCTTCCGAGCTTGCACCCTGCCTCAGTAAACTATTTCGTCTTTGCCTCTCTTCTTCAACCTTCCCTTCTTGCTGGAAACGTGCGCTCATTCAGCCTGTGCCGAAGAAGGGAGACCCTTCTCAACCTCTAACTATCATCCAATTTCATTAACCTCCGTTCTTTCTAAAGTTTTCGAATCTATCCTCAACAGGAAGATTTGGAAACATCTCAATTCTTCTAATCTTATCTCAGATCGCCAGTATGGCTTTCGTAAGAAACGCTCTACTGGTGATCTTCTTTCCCTTCTCTCTGACTCTTGGTCCTCCGCTCTTCGGCATTTCGGTGAATCTTTTGCTGTGGCGCTGGACATATCGAAAGCCTTCGATAGAGCCTGGCACAAAGCTTTGATTTCTAAACTTCCCTCTTTCCGTTTCTATCCTTCTCTCTGTGATCTTCTCACTAATTTCCTTTCCGGTCGTTCTATAGCAGCTTTTGTAAACGGCCACCGTTCTTCCTTTAAATCTATTAATAGTGGTGTTCCTCAGGGTTCTGTCCTATCCCCAACACTTTTTCTACTTTTCATTAATGACTTCTCTCTATTACCTCATCTCCTATCCACTCCTATGCTGATGACTCCCCCCTTCATTATTCCTTCCAGTTTGAAAAACGTCCCACCCAACAGCAGTTGATAGACTTGAGAAGAGTAGCCTTGGAGCAACTAACCTCTGATCTTTCACTTATTTCAAATTGGGGCAGAGAAAACATGGTTGTTTTCAATGCCTCAAAAACTCAACTCCTTCATCTCTCCACTCGACACAATCTTACACACAACTATGATATGTTCTTCGAAAACACACAACTCAAGCCTTCATCTGTTCTTAATATTCTTGGTGTTTCTTTTTCTCGTGATCTTTCTTGGAAAGATCACATTACTTCTCTTTCTAAACAAGCTTCTAAGAGGTTGGGTGTTCTGAGGCGCCTTCAGAATTACTTCACGCCACCCCAACTGCTTGCTCTGTATAGGGGTGTTGTACGCCCCTGTATGGAGTATACTTCGCACATTTGGGGTGGTTCCACACACACACAGCTCTCCTAGAGAAGGTGGAGTCTAGGGCATTTCGTCTCATCAACTCTCCTGCTCTTACTAACTCTCTTCAATCTCTTTCTGCCCGTCGAATTGTTGCGTCACTCTCTCTTTACTATCGCTATTACAACAGACACTGCTCTTCTGAACTCTCTCGTCGCATACCTCCTCCATTGAGAAGAGCTCGTGCGACACGCCTTTCTACACAGTCTCATCCTTTCTCTGTCCAACTCTCCGACCCCAGACTTAACCGCTATGCTCAATCTTACATATATTCTACTGGTAAAGTCTGGAACACACTCCCTTCATCTGTTTTCCCAACTTCCTTTGACTTACATACTTTCAAACTCCATGTATCTAGACACGTCGGCTTCCATCGACCATGATATGATCTTTCCCAACTCCGGAGGAAATTTGTAGGCCTCTGGCCTTTGCCCACCAGAGGTGATATAAATAAATAAAAATATATATATATATATATATATATATATATATATATATATATATATATATATATATATATATATATATATATATATATATATATATATATATATATATATATATATATATATATATATATATATATATATATATATATATATATATATATATTATATATATATATATAATATATATATATATATATATATATATATATATATATATATATATATATATATATATATATATATATATATATATATATATATATATATATATATATATATATATATATATATATATATATATATATATATATATATATATATATATATATATATATATATATATATATATATATATATATATATATATATATATATATATATATATATATATATATATATATAATCAGCTGCCTCGGAGATGCTGCGAGGGGCGGCATCCAAAGAATGCCCCTCAACCTCCACCCCACACCCCATCATCACCTGGGAGTTGGCGGCCTCCGATGATGGTGATGGTGCCACCATGACCGGGCGTCCTGCTTGCCCCGGTGCATGGTCTTCTTTCTTCATTAATTTCTTCAACCTTCGCGGTCTCTTTTCCAATTTCCCCTTTGTCGAACACCATCTCTCTTCTTCTAAACCTCATTTCCTGTTTCTAACCGAAACTCAGTTGATTGAGTGTGCTGACAGCAAACCTTATTCTGTTACCTCCTACTGTCTCTATCCTCAATTTTCAGCCAAAGGCGGTTGTTGCGCACATGTGCGCAACGATGTTATTTGCTCTCGTGTCTCTAATTTGGAGTCTCCGGAATTTTCTACCTTATAACTTAAGCTCTCTTGCAATTCTACTACTAAATTTATTTGTTCTGTTTATTTATCTCCTAATTCCACTGACTATAAAAAATTCTTCGACTATCTTAACTCCAAAATAGAGAACATTCTCTCTTCTTCTCCTTTCTCTGAAATCATCATATTAGGTGATTTCAATGTTCACCACCGCCAATCGCTTTCATCTAGTTCTCATGATACAGCAGGTGAACTCGCCTACAACTTTTCTATCCAGAACAACCTTGAGCAGTTGGTGCAACTCCCTACCCGTATCCCTGATCGCCTTGGTGATGAACCCAACATACTTGATCTTTTACTTACTTCTAATCCTTCTCCTTATACTGTTAAACTCTTTCCTCCTCTGGGTTCATCCGATCACCTTCTTATCTCCGTATCTTGTTCTGTCTCTTCCGGTCTTCCGCAAGAACGACCCCCGCCTTCGGCGAGGAGACGTTTGTGACACTTCAGTGCTGCTAGCTGGTCTGACTTGCGGTTGTACTTCTCTGATTTCCCATGGAATGATTATTGCTTTCGTGGGAGGGATCCCTCGGAGTGTGCTGAACGCATAACTGAGGTGATTCTCTCTGGCAGGGAGGAGTACATTCCATATTCTTTCCCTTCTACTAAAAATAACAAACCTTGGTTTAACTCTACTTGTTCTCGTGCTATCCACCGCAGGAACGCTGCCTTCAGAGATTACCGTCGTCTTCAAACCCCTGAATCCCATTCAACTTATATTTCATCCCGGAATCGTGCAAAATCTTTTCTTCGAGATACCAAAAACTGTTTTCTCCGTCGCAAATGCAATAATCTTTCTGGTTCCTCTTCCTATCGCCCTTTCTGGCATTTTGCAAAAAATGTCAACTCTAACTTTGCTTCTTCCTCTTTCCCTCTTCTAGTTTCTTCTGATGGTACAACTGCCATTTTACCTGATGGTATTACTCCTGCGGTTCTCAAAACTTGTGCTTCCGAGCTTGCACCCTGCCTTGGTAAACTATTTCGTCTATGCCATTCTACTTCGACCTTCCCTTCTTGCTGGAAACGTGAGCTCATTCAGCCTGTGCCGAAGAAGGGGGACCCTTCTCAACCTCTAACTATCGTCCAATTTCTTTAACCTCCGTTCTTTCTAAAGTTTTCGAATCTATCCTCAACAGGAAGATTTAGAAACATCCCAATTCTTCAAATCTTATCTCTGATCGCCAGTATGGTTTTCGTAAAGAACGTTCAACTGGTGATCTTCTTTCCCTACTTTCTGACTCTTGGTCCTCCGCTCTCCGGGGTTTCGGTGAATCTTTCGCTGTGGCGCTAGACATATCGAAAGCCTTCGATAGAGTCTGGCACAAAGCATTGATTTCCAAACTTCCCTCTTTCGGAATCTATCCTTCTCTCTGTGACCTTCTCTCTAATTTCCTTTCCGGCCGTTCTATAGCAGCTGTTGTAGACGGACACCGTTCATCCTATAAATCTATAAATAGTGGTGTTCCTCAAGGATCTGTCCTATCCCCAATTTTTTTTTCTAATTTTCATCAATGATCTTCTCTCTATTACTTCATCTCCTATACATTCCTATGCCGATGAATCCACCCTTCATTATTCCTTTCAATTTGAAAGACGTCCCTCCCAACAGCAGTTGATAGTACGTCTCGCATATCTGGGGTGGTTCCACACATACAGCTCTTCTTGAAAAGGTGGAGTCTAGGGCTTTTCGTCTTATCAACTCTCCCGCTCTTACTAACTCTCTCAAATCTCTTTCTTCCCGTCGAATTGTTGCGTCACTTTCTCTATACTATCGCTATTACAACGGACATTGCTCTTCTGAACTCTCACGTCTCATACCTCCTCCGTTGAGAAGGGCCCGTGCGACACGACATTCTACACAGTCCCATCCTTTCTCTGTCCAACTCTCAGACCCCAGACTTAACCGCTATGCTCACTCTTACATGTACTGTACTCTACTGGAAAAGTCTGGAACACACTGCCTTCATCTGTTTTCCCAGCTTCCTTTGACTTGTACACTTTTAAACGCCGTGTATCGGGTCACGTCGGCCATTAGCGACCCGATTTCGAATACTCCCCAACTCTGGTGGATTATGGTAGGCCTTTGTCCTTTGCCCACCAAAGGAGACATAAAAAAAAAAATATATATATATATATATATATATATATATATATATATATATATATATATATATATATATATATATATATATATATATATATATATATATATATATATATATATAATATAATATAATTATATATATATATATATATTTATATAGATAGATAGATAGAAAGATAGATCACACACACAGAGCTTCTTTTTAAAGAAAAATTTGTAATACCTTCTCACATGAATAAATGGAATGTGTAGCAAAGGTTGTCAACATACAAACCAACTTTTGATGTTCATACCGTTGTTAATCTTGTATTAGAGGTGGTTGACGGATGCCTTCCCATTGACTGACCGATTTCAATGGAACCCCCTGGATGCAAATCAAGGTGTGAGTCAGGGTTTGAACTTGAAGTTCTCTTATATCTGAGTTATAATAATAATAATAATAATAATAATAATAATAATAATAATAATAATAATAATAATAATTGTAATAAAATAATAATAATAATAATAATAATAATAATAATAATAATAATAATAATAATAATAATAATAATAATAATAATAATAATAATAATAATAATATAATGATAATAATAATAATATAGTAATAATAATAATACTAATAGCAATATAATAATAATAATAATAATAATAATAATAATAATAATAATAATAATAATAATAATTATAATAATAATATCATACTATATCGACAACAATGATGATAAGAATTACAGCAACAAATAACAATACATAGCAAAACATAAAAATAACATTGAACATTACATAACATTAAATAATTAAATAACCTTAAACATAACATTAAATAATTACATCATCAAATTAACGTAGCAACAATAACAAATGACAACAACTGAAAACCAGAAAAAAACTACTACACTACTACTACATATATATACAAGTAAGTACTACATATATATATATATATATATATATATATATATATATATATATATATATATATATATATATATATATATATATATATATATATATATATATATATATATATATATATATATATATATATATATATATATATATATATATATATATATATATATATATATATATATATATATATATATATTATATATATATATATATATATATATATATATATATATATATATATATATATATATATATATATAAGTTGCTTATATACACGATGGAACTATGATTTTGAAGAGAGAAAGATTTAGATTAGGAAGGAATGTACTTATTTATTCCATCAGTGATTATAATCACAAAATTTTCTTCAGAAACTAAAAAAGCACATTCAGTCTTTTCAGTTATAGTTAACGTAGAAGTGACGCAATAATTTTAATTCAGCTCGATCAAATTCAAATGATAAAATGGAGTTGTTGGAGAGAAATCTTTAAAATTAAGAGATAATACGTTATGATCAAATTTACCGATAGGAGAAAAAATAGAATATTTACACAGAGAGGGGCTAGTTGTTAAGTTTAGATCGCAATTGTTCAAAAACTCTTTCATACAATCAGAAATACGCATAGGTTCTCTAATCTGTTGTTTTATATCGTTAAGAATGCTGAATGATTTAGCTTCCTCCTTCCTAGAACGATAGTAAGGTACCTCAATAAAATAAAATTAAAATAAGACTTCAGTATTTAGATGAGATGTAAGAGTTTCTTGAGAAGTAGTAAGATACTACAAAAATCATGGCTTGAAAATCTGCTATAATAGGAGAACAGTAGCAGAAACAATATTACAGTAAATATAGAAAGTCAGTTTTTATGCTGTAAAACATAATATAAAACATAGTTACATATATTAAAAGAGTTAAAGGAATGAATCTTTGGTTGAATCTCAGACTGCAACAAAAGCTTTGAGTGAGAGTTAGACAGGTGGCATTCTATATATTTAAAATTAGAAAGAAAGCCATTGGCATAAATAAGTCTGAGAAAGCCAACGTCACTGCAAATCCACCATTTTCAGCAAATGTAATCATCACAAAACGAAAAATATAAAGGTAAACATGTAACTAAACTAAGAAACAAAACCTATGTCAATAATAAAAACTTATTTAAAGTCTTAAAATGAATAAAAAAAAAGATTTAAAATAGATATTAGGAAATAAAAAATAAACTCCGATAAAAATAAACGAAAAATTAAGATATTTTGACAAATACTTATCTTAGAAACTAATGATGCACCTTCACTAGTAATCAACAAATAAACTTCTTGAACTTTAAATTTTTTAATTAATTAAAGTGTTAAAAGAACTTTGTGCTAAAACACATAAAAGTAAATCAAACCCCATCAATACAAATTTAAAACATAAGGAAAATATAATCATAGTTATAGGTGAAAACACCAAAACACTCTTTCCCTAAACCTAAAGAAACTAAAACTAATCTAATACTATTAAAGGTACAACAAATTCTACTATTACAGCATAAGTTACTACTACTTTTTCAATGAAAATAACTTCTATGAACTTACAACAAAAAATTAAACACTTACCACTATTATTGCAGCAACATAAACTACCACTGATATTACGACAAATACAAAAAATACTAATTCGTCTATTAATATAA
>SEYY01017381.1:15000-16730 GCA_009176605.1 Armadillidium nasatum
TGTATGAATGGAAGAAGGGGTAATTGATAGAGAGGAGGAGGATGTGCTAAATGGTTTGGACATATGTGAAGAATGAAAGGACATAATGGTGGCAAGGTACTAAGATCCTAGTGGAGATGGAGGATGGAGTGAGAGAGATTTTGTGGAAGTAATTTGAGTTTAGACTAGGGTAAAGATTGTGGAGACAGAGTGGAGGGGTGGTGAAAGCGTTGAAAGTAAGATAGTTATGTTGTAAGGAATGTGGCGGACACCACCCACGAAAGTGGGAAGGGATAGTGATATATATATATATATATATATTTATATTATATATTATATATAATATATATACTATATATATATATATATATATTATTATATTATATATATTATTATATATATATATATTATATATATATATATTATATATTATATATATATATATAATATAATTAACATCCGCATCCGCAATCGCATCCGCATCCTCATTAAAATTAACATCCGCATCCGCATTCAACTTTTCGAAAATTCAAAATCCGCATCCGCATCCGCATCCGCACTTTTCGAATTTCAACATCCGCATCCCCATCCGCATCGCACTTTCCAAATTCAACATCCGCATCCGCATCCGCATCCGCAATTGAAAAATATGAATCGATCCATCACTAATATATTATATATATATATATATATATTATATTAATATATATATATATATATATATAATATTAATATGTTATTATCATATTATTTTGCGCCTATATCACACAGCAAACGTTGGTCATTCAGGTTATAAGTCAAATTAAGTATTATTAAGTCAAATTATTATATTTATTATAATAATATTAATAGGCATAAATGAAATGAAAGCTAAATAATAATAATACAAATATAAAAGAATTTGCATTGATATATCGATGTTTTCTAATATCGATATTTCCATATATCGACGGTTAGATAACTCCTTAATCATGCAATCACTCTGGGTGCAATAACACTGCAGTGTTAAGGTTGAAGGCATGATAATGCATACTATTTTCACTGCAATAAAAGATATCTCTAAGAGTAATTTTAATTAAGATCATTGTTAGTTCTTTACATTTAAAATGTTCGGCATTTTTGTGAGGCTACACAAAACATCTTAAACACTGAGTTAAAGAGAAATCATTGAAAAAGAGTTTTATCTGTTTTGTAATGATATTAATAAAGGCAAGGTGTAAAAACAGAAAACAGGAACACAAGGGTGAACAATTATCGTTGCAACTAATTCACAACAGCAGCCTTTGATTGGAAATTGAAAATAGAAATAGTAGGAGGTTAAGAAGAAGAGAGGTGGTGTTCAACAAGTAGAAATTAGAATAAAGACTCAGAACGTTACAGAAATTAATAAAAACTCAAATCCGAACACCTGAATAAGTCGGTAGAACCAACCCCATCGGCGGGGCTATCAATTCCAAAATTGTGATGGGTTGTAGGGTGGACGAAGGTTATTGTTGGATGCCACTCCTCAGAGCATCTCCAAGGCAGGTTTATAGACGGTACTTTTTAATTTTGGAACAATTTTGTGGGTTACTTGTGAAGAAAGGGAAGACAGTGGGAGTGTATGGCACTACAAGGTAAGGTTGAGATTGTACTAGAGACTCTCTCACTTTCTCTCTCTCTTCCTCTCTATTTATCTATATATCCATCTAGCAATCTAGCAATCTATATATCTATCTATCTATCTATTTATCTATCTATCTATCTATCTA
>SEYY01017384.1:0-7500 GCA_009176605.1 Armadillidium nasatum
TATATATATATATATATATATATATATTATATATATATATATATATATATATATATATATATATATATATATATATATATATATATATATATATATATATATATATATATATATATATATATATATATATATATAATATATATATATATATATATATGATATATATAATATATATATATATATATATATATATATAATATATATATATATATATATATATATATATATATATATATAATATATATATATATATATATATATATATATATATATATATATATATATATATATATGTATATATATATATATATATATATATATATATATATATATATATATATATATATATATATATATATATATAATATATATATATATATATATATATATATATATATATATATATATATATTATATAATATATATATATATATATATATAATATATATATATATATATATATATATATATATATATATATATATATATATATATATATATATATATATATATATATATATATATATATATATATATATATATATATATATATATATATATATATATATATATATATATATATAATATATATATATATATATATTATATATATATATATATATATATATATATATATATATATATATATATATATATATATATATATATATATATATATATATATATATATATATATATATATATATATATATATACAGATTCGGTAATGCTTTATAACTAAAACGTTAAAAATAATGATATATAATTGTTAATAAAAGAAAAATGCCTCAAAATGACCTTCACACAATGAACTCTCTTATTTTTCTGTAGTTTTAATTCTCTATCATCTATTACAGTTACTTTGTTTACATGAAATTGCTCCTAATTATGAGAACAGAATTTCAATTCAAAAAAATAGTCGTTTTATTTCTCTCTCTCTCTCTCTCTCTCTCTCTCTCTCTCTCTCTCTCTCTCTCTCTCTCTATTAATATATATTATATATATATTATATATATATATATATATATATATATATATATATTATATATTTATATATATATTATATATTATAATATATTATATATATATATATATATATATATATATATATATATATATATATATATATATATATATATATATATATATATATATATATTATATATATATATATATATATATATATATATATATATATATATGTCTATACACCAGATTATTTTTTCATAGTCAATTCGTTTTGCTCTTTTTTTTCGAAAAACACGTTACAATGTTTTTAAATGACCAACTTTTATTTTTATTTTGCAAATTTTTTTTTCAATAAATTTATTATATATATATATATATATATATATATATATATATATATATATATATATATATATATATATATTATATATATATATATATATATATATATATATATATATATATATATATATATATATATATATATATATATATATACAAATACAAATATTGTTATGTAAAAGAGTAACTTACGATAAAAATCACTCAAGACATTTTTTTAAAAAAATTCTTAAGGGCGAGGGTCTAAATTAGAAATTTTTGAAACAAAGTTTCTAAAGAAAATCGCTCTTCTGCGCTGTTGCTTTGGGTCAAGGCTCTGAAAACTTACATTTCAGTAGGCAAGCTAAATTCGCGATTGCTGGAAGAAAAGCTTAAGAATTATTAAAACGTTAATATCTCCAAAACCGTAGCAGATAGCGAGAAGTGACATGAGGCAAAAACGGTAGCCCATGAAGGGTTTTATTTTATAAGGACTTTTTCCTCTCTGAAATGATCTCCCATATTTTGTAAAAATGGACTTATAATTTTTCAGATTTTGAAAAAAAAAATTGCTTAAAAAAAAAAAAAATTTTTTTTTTTTTTTTTAAATTTTCAATTCCTACTAAATTCGACCCTTATATGGCGCTTAATGCCTGAAAAACTGATTCAGAAAGATAATTTCGGTTTCAGATGAGTATGGGTCGAGTCTCTTGAGTTTTAAAAGGTAAAAGCCTGTGATTTAGTTTAACTTTTGAGATTTTCCTCTAAAGGTTTGTGTAAGTTTTTAAATTCCTATAACTTTCTTATAAATGGATAGATCGGCTTGAATATTTGAATCCATGGGGATTTGGGACCCTTGATTACAAATCTGTAATACAGGTTCTTATTTATATTATCGTTTTTTAGTTAAAGGCTGACAAAAAAAAAACAAGGTTTGTCGTACTTTCTGAGCATACAATTGAAAATTGTCAACTTTGGGGGCTAATATCTCATCAACCGTAGCAGATAGAGGAACGATCTACGGTGACTTATAAGTCCTAAAAGACACGTACAATTCAGATATTAAATTTTTTGCTCGATCTCTCAAAATTTAGAATTTGTCAAAAATCACAGAACCTATTTCGACAAAAAAAAAAAAATATATGTTTTTTGAGTTGCCATATCTCCTGAACGAAAGCTCGTAGGATCCTGAAATGTTCATATTCTGGCTCAGCATGACGAAATCTATTTGCATAGGCTATTTAAGCGATATTTAAAGTTTAGCTTACATAATATTAGTTGTATGCTTGAAAAGCCTGAAGCGCTGAAAAAAAAAAAATAAATAATTATTCCAGGGTGCGGCATTCTGAATCTGGAGTCCCTTTTCCTCTACGACGTTCCATTAAAGACTTATAAGCCGTTAAAGCGGACACCAGATGCGCATTAATCTTAGCGTATGTACAACTTGCCGCATTATAGGTCGATTGTGCCATGAAATATGCGTCGTGTTCCAGAATGCAAAATTTGGAATTCCTTTTTCTGCATCTTATTTTAATTGAACTATAACGGTTAGAGAATCAGATAATATATAATTTGACGATCCATGGAACGTACTATACTCGTTTACAAATTCAATGGTCTAACCATTACGATTTTTTTAAAAAGATATTAAGGTTCCAATGAGAATCAGTGCCATCAATAATTCCCCCACGGACCCTGAGCTGCGAAAGGACCCTGGATCTTTGGGACCCACGAAAGAGATCTTTGTGCAAGTATTAAAAAAAAAAAATTCATAGAGATAAAAGCATAAAACAAAGCAGTTATAATATATATATATATATATATATATATATATATATATATATATATATATATATATATATATATATATATATATATATATATATATGAGAGGGCCTCGACTACCTTAGCACAGCCACTGGTGAGAAGGTATCATTTTTTGAAATTGTATAGCCTATAATCGTAATGCATTATAATTACATGTAATATTGAATTTCCTATATTATTATTTTTACACTATTTTTTAAACTCATTTATGGGAATGAAAGAATTGCAAAGAATTTTTAAAGGATCTTAAAGCTTATTCCCCCAACGGTTCACCCTCACAATTCCCAGAAGAAACTATAGCGGTCACTTGTTAATTAAACTCAACCTCCGCAACCTCTTAAAAATAATTATTTTTATTTTTTAATGAAGTCTCTACTAAATTTACCTTAAAAATCAAGAAATAAATTTAACTGAGCTGTTTGTATGCTGCAATTATTTAAGTATCTACATTTACTTGGCAAGACTACTTATGTACATTCATTCCCAACTTTTTTATTTTCGCTTCTGGCACATCTTTCCTTTGCCATTTCTACCTATCCTTAATTTTATCCCCGTCTTTCTTCCACTTCCCCAAACCAGTTGTCTATTCTCTCCAATAGCGTTGAAAAGGAATATATATATATATATATATATATATATATATATATATATATATATATATATATATATATATATATATATATATATATATATATATATATATAATATATATAATTACGCATCTCCAGCCTGGTACCCTGCCACCTCATCCTAAAACACAGAGAGATTAAAAAAAAAAAAAAAATACCGCTCTTCGAATTTTCACTGGTTGAAGTAAAACTACTCCAATTCAGAATTTACACAAAGAAACAAAAATACTCCCGATCATTGTTCATCTAGGCATGATAGGAACCCAATTCTTCTCCAACACTCTAGACAAATCACATTCATGTCACTATACCCTACAAGACCACAAAAGACACCACCTAAAATAACCCCCATCATCCCCAGCCCAATACTACAGTAACACATTCAGAACCATTTCACCTACTGCAATCAGCATATCACTAAACAAACACGTGCACACCTTCAAACACAAAATTATCTCAACACCAGCCAACCATATCACCTACTCAAGGCACACACCCCGACATATCAAATGCACAAAACTTTTTACCACACATAACTCAAATTACCCTATCCAGATTGAGGTCAGGCCACCACCCTAACCTACAAGCATACAAACATAGATTCAATATACAAAACACACTATCCCCAATATGTCAAAGATGTATGCAAGAACCAGAGACAACAGAACACCTCCTTCTGAGGTGCCCCTCCCTCACATAACACAGAACCCTCCATTACTTCTCCTCTCTGAGAGACCTTTTTGAACTGCCGGCTGCCGGCGGGTGAAGTTGCGGATTTCCTGAAAGCAGGTGTGGCCCTTCTAATGAGGAAAGTCCAAAGGGAAAAGAGTAAAAAGTAAAAAGTAAAGTTTAATATAAAATATATATATATATATATATATATATTATATATATATATATATATATATATATATAATATATATATATATATATATATATATATATATATATATATATATATATATAGACTATTTTTCTTGCAAGATCTGACCTGACCTCCCGTCTTCCGGTTCACTTTTGAGTCAAACAAAATGTCACCATCATCCAACAATCACGTACATGAAAAATAACAAATTTTGCTCAAATTTTCTTTTATAAAGGAGCAGAAAACTAAAAATTTCCAGAAGTAAAAAAAAAAAAAATATCGTTGCCTCGATACTGATGATAAAATATGGATATATCAATATAGAGGCTTTAGAAATATCATCGAAATTTTTTCGATACTATCGTAAAAAATATCGATATCGATATATATTGGAACTCATTCGGAATCACTACCTTTGAGTGGTAAACCATTGTTGTGCGAGGTGATCAGCTGGCTTCAACCAGCAAAAGCTAGCGTTAGTTAAGTGAGTATCCGTATATTTGAGTTTTCAATGTAGGCGAAGCAGCTACGAAAACAACCTTAAACCTATTCTAAATATTGGGGAAACACAAGGAAGTAACCTCCAGGTCCCGTTCAAGGCACGCACACTAATCAAGTCCCTATATATATATATATATATATATATATATATATATATATATATATAATATATATATATATATATATATATATATATATATATATATATATATATAATAGTTTTTTTTTTTTTTCTATTATCCAACACTTTTCTAACTTTATATTAATGACTTTTTCTCTATTACTTCATCTCCTATCCACTCCTATACAGATGACTCCACCCTTCATTACTAACTTCAGTTTGAAAAAGGTCTCTTCCAGCAGCAGTTGATAACCTTGGAGAAACTAAGCTCTGATCTTTCACCTATTTCAAATTGGGGCAGAGAAAACATGGATGTTTTCAATGCCTCAAAAAATCAGTTCCTCAATCTCTCCACTCGACACAATCTTCCATACAGCTATAATATCTTTGTCGAAAACACACAACTCAAACCTTCATCTGTTCTTAATATTCTCGTTGTATCTTTTTCTCGTAATCTTTTTTGGAAAGATCACATTATTTCTCTTTCTAAAAAAATTTCAAAGAGGTTAGGTGTTCTGAGGCGCCTTAGTAATTTCTTCACGCTAAACCCAGTTGCTTGCTCTCTATAGGGATGTTGTTTGTCCCTGTATGGAGTATGCTTCACATATACAGCTCACCTTGAGAAGATGGAGTCTAGGTCTTCTCGAGTCATCAACTCTCGCGCTCTAACTAACCCTCTCCAATCTCTTTATGCCCCTTCGAATTGTGACGTCACTCTCTCTATGCTATCGCAAATACAACGAATATATATATATCTTCTGAACTCTCTCGTTGCATACCTCCTCCATTGAGAAGAGCTCGTGTGACATGTCTTTTTACACAGTCTTATCCTTTCTCTGTCCAACTCTTAGATCCTGGACTTAATCGCTATGTTCAATCTTATATATACTCTACACTTTAAAACGACATGTTTCCGGACACGCCGGCCTCTAATGAACAAAATAGGATTTTTCTAATTCATTTAGAAATGGGTAGGCCTCAGGCCTTTGCCCACAGGAGTATATTATACAGTGGCGGCTCGTCATTATGGGCTCCAGGGCTGCAGCCCCTCAAAATTAAAAATACCAGGCGTAGGATGTTGATATAAATATGAAATTTTTGTCAAAGAAAAGTGATTTAAATTCATTTTTTAACAACTTGATACATAAAAAGTATAAATCATTAAAGAAAATAAGAAGTAAATGCATTTTGCAACTGCAAATTTTTGGGTACGATATTATTTTTCAAGCATTGCCATTATATAAAATATGGGCTGTAAAATTTCAGTCCTAATTTAGGCCAACGTATCACTTCTTAAATAATAATAAGACAGATATGGCAACTTACGAAAAAAACAATGCAAAATTGCAATAGCAGTTTTTATCAAGTATCTAGTTTGTCTTTCTGTCATTTTAAGTACAGATCAAAATTAATATAAACAGACTAAGACAGTTGTTTAAACTCATGTCGAGGGAGGTTGTTTTTTTAATTGTGGAAGAAAAATTACAGATTTATATATATATATATATATATATATATATATATATATATATATATATATATATATATATATATATATATATATATACTATATATTATTATACTATATATAATATTTATGCCAGATTCACTTCTACATACTTAAATATTACAAAAACTAACTAAACGTACATTAAAAAGGATAACATTTTTGTAATCCTTGCAGAATTTTAAGTAAGAATAATTGGGAATAGAAAAAAATCTTATAATAATTTTATACGTACCTAATAATTGGTTTTTTATGTTGAAAGACGTACGTTTGGCAGCGTCTGTTTTGTGAGATAAATTTTTCCAATTTTGAAGGAAGATAAATTTAGCGATTGAGTAAGAATAGTGTAAAAAAATGTGAAATTTATATAATTTGGTGTAATATGACAGTATGCTTTTAAAACATTATTTATTTATGAAAGCAATTACAACTCCGATGACGACGTCTGAAGCAGAGAGATGTTTCTCGACTTTGAAGAGAATAAAAACTTTTAAATGTAGTACCATGTGCAACGAGAGATTGAATGTATTAGCGATGTTTTCAATAGAGAGCGAAATGGTCTGTAAAATACCAGATTTCAATGAAAAAATAATTGAAACTTTCGACATCTAAAATTCGAAGAACTAATCTTATTTTTAAATAAGAATAAAGCAAGTTTTCAAGAATAAATAAGGTACGTTTGAAATTATATATATATATATATATATATATATATTATATATTATTATAATATATATATTATTATATATATATATATATA
>SEYY01017385.1:0-15000 GCA_009176605.1 Armadillidium nasatum
ATAGTTTCGATCCTTTACAGAAATTCACAATGTGACCCACAAACTGAGAACCAAATTTCTTTATCTTGGCTTCGGTCATTCCTTCCACTGCAATATATTTGATATAAAATCAGATATAATGTTAAAACAACATAATAAACTTTGATATAAATGTTTCAATATCAAAAAATGTATCACATTTTTTAATTTAAAAAGTTTTTCTAACAAATTTTTTATTTTTTTTTCATGTTAATAAAATACGTATTTTTACAAATTATTAACTTTTTTTTTAAAAAAAAAAAAAAAAAAAAAAAAAAAAAAAAAAAAAAAAATAAAAAAAAAAAATAATAATAATAATATATAATAATAATAATAATAATAATAATAATAATAATAATAATAAAATAATAATACCTCTTTTTAACCTCTCCAACGACTGAGGCATTTCAGTTGCCATGAAGAGTAACGTTCGGTTGCTTGCCACCATATAAGGCATAAATCCGCTCTCGTCTCCCAGCTTAGTCCTCAAATCCAACAAACTTTTGTACAACTCTGCCTGTAAACATTAAAAACTGTGTAGAGCTATTTCCATTTTTTTCAATCATTTCTTTTATTCCGAAAATATAAAAGCTTTACAGCAAATTAAGTACAATTTTAATCTCTCTTTTACACACGCTAGGGACAATAGGCATAAACAACATTAAATCAAGTCTATTCTAAAATATATCTTAATAAAAACAAAAACTCTTATTTCATTATCCAATTCTAAAAAATATCAAATAAACCCTATTCTCATCCATTTACAAACTCTTTGATCGTGAGGTTATACATTCAGTTAGGTTTCTAGTCTATCATATTAATATTAAATTACACCTGTTGATAATATCTCTCATTAAGATCCTACTTTGACATATATCATATACGAAGGCTGAGAAACATATTTCTTTGGTAAAAAGAACAATAACTTTCCGGCGTTCCCTATATTTAGTACTACTACAAAACAACAGCACCTAATTTCCTTTCAAATTTACGCCCTCTTTTATAAAGTTTGCTGGCAAAGGACGAATTATCCAATAAGTTATATACACAAATGCTTACTATGACTAAAACATTTATATCTATTAATACAAATAAAGATTAATAATTACATTCTAAACCTAATATTTATAAGGCAAGTAGTACTACATTATCAAAATACAATTAATCATAATTTCAGTTATTACCCCAACAGGGAACTCTTACCATTCCTATAATCAAATTATTCGCACAAAAACTCTTTTTAAATTGTCCTTCATAAGAACAAAAACTCTTAATCCATTATCTAATTCTAAAAAAAAATATCAAATAAACCCTATTCTCATTCATTTACAAACTCTTTGATCGTGAGAGGTTATACATTTACATTTGAATTACTTGACATAACATTCAAACACACATTGTGATATAAGCAAAGCAAAAAAAATAAATCTATATTTTGCTACTTGGTAATAGTAATAACTGAACATATGAAACAAGATATTAAATAAATAATCTTCAAATATAATAATATAATAATAATAATAATAATAATAATTTTACTTGTAATTTTTCTTTTTCTGGATCTCTCTTTATCTCTTCCTTTTGACTTTCCTTCTCATCTCTCTTTTTTTCCTTTTCATTATCAATAAGTGTTTTCAACTGATCAAATTTAGCCCTTAGAGTAGAATCCGACTGAACAGGTTTCGATGACGTACTACTGAAAAAGATTAAAACCTTTGTCTTAATAATAATAATAATAATAATAATAATAATAATAGAGAGAACCAAAGAAAAATAGAAACAAAAATAAGGGGATAGGTTAAGAACACAGACGAGGATAAGAAGCTGCACATTAACATCAGAAGCTTCAAAATTAATAGAAAGGAAAGGAAACGAAAAAAATAACGAAGGTGTATAATAGTTTTACTTAAAACAGGAAAAGGGCAGAGCAAGAGTAAAGAGGAGAACGGCGGCAATACCTAAATAAAAGTCCAACATCGGGAACGACATATATACAAAACAATAGTAATTGTCAAAGTACATATGTCAGATTTTATAGGTTTAAGTTTCGCAAGAAGGCAAAAATAAGGTCAGATGGAGATGTTGAATATTATTATAAAATGTTCCACAGATAATCTTCATAGAGAATGGTTGGTAAAGAAAGAAAGAAAATGTTTCTGATGGTTGTTATGGCAGTGCATCCAACAAAGATATGGTGAACAGATAGAGGAACATTGGATTGACAAAATTGACATGTCGGAGAGGCCTTCCTCAAAGTGGATCTAGCGAGTGTGATCAATGTGTAGTCGGGACAAGATGACTTCCATGCGACAACTAAGACGGTACATGAAGACCCATTTTCCTACGAAGAGTAATAAATGAAGTTATAAAACAGAAAGATGGGTAAGGGTACATAGAACGGGTAGTTACACTTTTGCAACAGGAGCTTCAGGATGAATTGAAAGGAACAGAAAAATTAATGTTAATTTGTTTCTTAAATGTATGTCACATATAAAGAAAACTGCAAAATTTTGTCAAATAAGGAGAAAAAAATATAAATTTCAGTGGTAGGAAAAATATCAAATGAATCGGTAACAAAAAAAATAATCAAAAAAAAGTTAAATGATCATGTTACTCACAATGTACCTTGTACTGACATACCTTGGAGTATTTCTTATTTCATTATATGAAGGTGTTTTAATAATATATTTAAGTTCCTGTTTCATCTCTGCTGAAGGAGGAAGCCATACAGGAACACTGTCAAGGAAATTAAAAAGAGGCTTCATTAAATCAACTTGAATCTTTATTTTATAACAAAACTAAATTGCTTCATTAAATCAACTCGAATCTTTATTTTATAACGAAACTAAATTGCTACACTAATTAATATCATGAGTTTCTTGGTAAATTAGGTACCAGTTTAATAAATGGACAAGTATATATTAAATGATTTAATAACTGACTTTGATAAAAGTAAGTCTGTCAGATAAACACAAGCAAAGTGTGTTAAATTCAACTATTCAGTAAGCATATATATAATGCTTATATTTTCACAATTTACGCATAGCCTTCACTCAAAACTTCTTTACTGCACATAAAAAGCTATTAAATACCAACTGTTTATGGTAAAATATTTTTAATGAAAATATACTGTACCAATTCTCTTGAAACTTCAGGACCTTACTTAAAATTTAGGACTTCAAATCCTTCTTTTGTGGGATACACGACTGTATATGAGTAAGATGTAAAGCCACCACTACCTCTTCCTCTACCCCAACCTCTCCCTCCCCTACCAGTAGAAATTGAACGCTCTTCCAATAGCTTTCCAAAAATCAGCATTTTCCCTTTAAAAACAAAATAAAAAAAGTTGAGTAAGAAATCAAAACATATCAAGTATAAGTTTAATAAATGGAGTTATTTTTACCTAAAAAATGAACAATAAGAGAAAAATAAAAAAGGAGGAACGAAAATGGTAAAAAGGAACCTAAAATTCTGAGAAAATGAGATACGACAAAGTTAACGAGGAATAAAAGAAAAAGATGAGGAATGTAGTGCGAAATTTAAATCATATTAAATATCTAAAAAGTTCTCCGTGGTTATTGAAAGATTTTAAAATTTGGAAATTTTAAATGCAGGAAGAAGCAATCGAGAAAGATAAAGGAAGTAAAAAGATAGTAAAATATTTATAGGTAAGTTTGTGGTATTGTAATATATATATATATATATATATATATATATATATATATATATATATATATAATATATATATATATATATATATATATATATATATATATATATATATATATATATATATATATATATATATATATATATATATATATATATATATATATATATATGAAATAGATAGGCATGACTTGACCTGTACCATTCCCCTATTTGAGTAAGCAATAGCCTTCTTACACTAACGAGGTAATCAAAACAAAACAAAAAAACGATAGAGAAGAAAAATAGTAGCATAAAAGAATTAAAAAAGACGACATCATCATCATCATCATATTATTATTATTATTATTATTATTATTATTATTATTATTATTATTATTTTGTTCTTTTAGAACATATTCACAGGATTACGCTGTCACTCACCCAACGATCTCCAATAACCTTCAGATTTACTTTTGCCTTTCCCAAATGATGAATAGGACTTCCACCTCTCTTTGACTTTTTGCGCATTTGAGCCCCGTATGTAGAGTAATAATGTTCCCAAACTTGTGCTGCCAATGTCCTGTAAATCAAATAATTAAAGACACAATCTATAAAAAGAAGAAAATGGTCTATTGTATTATTTATTTATTTACTTTGCCTCATATATTTTGGAATGTAGAGATTTGATGAACAATAAGAGTTTCAGTGATAGCTAATGGGTAGCTTATGATGGGAGTTTTAATAATAATGGGTGGTTTAGGATGGGAGTTTGATAGATAATCGATGGCTTATAACGGAAGTTTGATAGATAATGGGTGGTTTATAATGGGATTTTGAATGATAGCTAATGGGTGGCTTATGATGGGAGTTTGAATGATATTGGGTGATTCATGATGGGAGTTTGATAAATAATGGATGGCTTATAACGGAAGTTTCATAGATAATGGGTGGTTTACGATAGGATTTTGAATGATGGCTAATGGGTGGTTTATGAAGAGAGTTTGAACGATAGTTAATGGGTAGCTTATGATGAAACTAAAATCTCTTTCTTCTTTTCCTTAAGATTGTATGTCCTCCTGTTCACTACTTCTACTCTCCAAATCATTAACTCTTCACCTACTTGATAATTTTATAATTTAAAATTGGAGCAATTTTTCTAATGATTTATTACTCAATTATCTGTTGTTGTTTTGTTTTTTTTTGTTTTTTTTAAGAAAGTTGCCAACTTCTATTTTCATGCACTACTTTCTCCTGAAATTCGATTTCTTTCCTTTTGACAAATCAGTGTCAAAATTTTCCATCTTTTTCTCTTAATTTGTTCTATTTGTAAATTATTTTAATAAATCCATTTATTTTGCTGTCAAAATTTTTTATAATAATAATAATAATAATAATAATAATAATAATGATAATCCCTATCCTTTACATAGTTTGATTTTAAAACAAAATACTCCCGACTTATACTATTACTATTTCTACTAAATAATAATAATAATAATAATAATAATAATAATAATAATAATAATAATATCTAATTCCTCTTAGTGTTAATTTGAGAAAATTAGTTTACCTTCAATGCATTTATTAAAATTTTTGAATCATCTGTAAAATTATATCTTCCTTCCCTATCTAAAGCTGAATCAACTCTTGATTTAAAAATAGATTTTGAGTTTCTGTAATAAATAATAATAATAACAATAATTAATAATAACAATAATAATAATAAAATAATAAATAATACTGATACTGATAATGAAATAATAATAATAATAATAATAATAATAAAAATAATAATAATAATAATAATAATAATGATTCAGTCGGTAAAAAATTTTTTTTTTCCTTTCTTATTTTGCAGTTAAAAGTATTTAATGCACAGAGACGCTTTAAAAAACTTACGTGTGTTTTAATTTGCAGTTATCACAACATTTTTCGAGATTGGAAGTATCGATATCTGGGTTCGAGGTAAAATGGGAGAGTAAATTGGCTCTCCTGCACGTTGACAAGTTAAGATAAAGCTCCATTTTTGTCTGCATCTCCAATCGGTGACTCCGGAAATTTTCGTTCGAAATTTGGCCTATAAAATATCTATTTAAAAAAAAAATAAAATAAAATAAACAAAGACTATAAAGAATCAATCATTTATTCAACGAATTTATGAATGATAATACCGATAAGATGATAACACTTAAGTTACAGAAGAGAATATAGCACAAATAAAAACCTTACTAAAATAAATAGGAAAAAATACTAAGCACAGGGTAAATAAAAAGTACAACATTAATCTTACTTATGCACGCTGAAATCTTTATTTGAATAATAAACTGTACAAGTAGCAGGAAGACCATCTCTTCCAGCTCTGCCAATCTCTTGATAATAAGATTCCATATCCCTTGGTGCCCCGTAATGTATAACTTTACGAACATCTGGTTTGTTAATTCCCATTCCAAATGCGATAGTAGCTACTATCACTGAAATCTAAATAGAAAGTAAATTGCAAGATTATATTTACAAATACTTTATACTTTAAGTGCTCTTTCAAATATTGACTATTACAGTAAAAGGAAATTTAAAACAAAACAAATATAATGAAAACAATATTCGATATACAAAACAAGGTAAACTGATTTAATTTTTAATTTTCAACCATTAAAAATATTTAACCTGAAACTTTGAAAAACAAATTATATCTACAGCATAGAAATTTCTTAGGGAAATTTATTATAAGTGTATTTGTTTACAATCCATTGTTTACATTGTATTTGTTTACAATCCATTTAGTTGGTTAAATATCAAGGAAAGAATGATGGTAGCAAAACTACCAAAGATCAGTAATAGTCTTTTTATTTCTCTTGACCCATTTCATACATTTATTACTTTTCTCAAAGCATTAAGTCGACTATACTTTTTAAAATAATTAACAGAAATATAGTAGTAGTAGAAGTAATAATAATAATAATAATAATAATAATAATAATAATAATAATAATAATAAATTAATGCATGTTAAATACATTGGATAAAAAGGATTTAGAAGAACTTACACGATCTCGTACAAACAATTCATGAGACTCTCTCCTTTGTTTTGGAGTAAGACCAGCATGGTAAAGAGCACAATACACTCCAGAACCTTGGATATATATATATATATATATATATATATATATATATATATATATATATATATATATAATATATATATATATATATATATATATATATATATATATATTATATATATATAATATTATGAAGTATTCATCACAGTACTTTAAACTTTTACTTTTAATGCTGAATTAATAATCTAATACGTAAATAATTTATGAAAGAATAAACAATTTATTAAAATGTAATAAATGATAAAAAAATATAAATTACACAAAAATTAAATCTTCAACATGTTTCCAATATTAAAAGTTAAACAAATCACTAGTAATATAAGTATAGTTCAATAATTTTAAAAAATAAACAATACAGAACATACTTAAAATTTGGGTTGACCTAATAAAAAATAAAAATAAAAAAAATAATAAAAATAAAGGTCTTGTGGTTCAAAAAGATGAAGGATGGTGAGGGAAACAAAAATTGCGGTTCTTATTCCATGACTACTTGAATCGATTTTTAAATTTGAAAGGAATTAAAATAATTATTAAACTCACTTCTTAAAACTCTCGCTACTTCTTCAGTTGCTTTCTTTGTCGGACAGTAAATGATAGTCGATCCGTCAATATCTTCTTCAGATTTTAAAGAGGAAGCTAAATCCCTTTCAATGGAGTTGCCTTTGAGTTTAACTTCAAGAAATAAATTCGGACGATTGAAGCTAGTAACAGTTACAACAGGATTCCTAAAATATTGGAATATATGATAACCACAGGAGAAAATAGGATTTCTTTTATCTTTACAGGAGAGCATTTTTAAATATTAAATTTATACTGTTATTTCCTTGAATACCTATTTTTAAAAGGGTTTTTATTAGGGATGGAGCGATACCAAAATTTTTTCCGATACTTAAAAATTCCCCGATACCGATACCTAAAAATATGCCGATACTTGCCGATACTACTACCGATATCGACTTTACTCTTGTCCAAAAATTTTACCGATACCGATGCCGATATTTCACTCCATCCCTAGTTTTTATCTTTTGACTGAATAGGCTGTTCTCCATTTCAGTTTTTTTTATTAAACTATTCTCTTATAGATACATGTCAGGTGCATAAAAATTAAGAAAATTCAAATACAGGGACATGCTTTCCACCCTGTAGTCATCATATATTGAAAACTTAATGTACTTTTCTTTTTAGTGATATATTTATATATATATTTTTTTTTAACATGAAATTGAACAGTATAGGAATAACTGAAAACTTGTAAAATGTATAATCAAACAAATTTTTAAAAACTAGGATAAAATTATAATAAGATAGTGCATTTTTTTGTGGGGTGAAAAGTACTATATCCTCAAATACATTTAACCAAAGCTGAGGAGTCAACGTAAAAAAATTTTTTGGAATGAGTATGGATAGGGTAAATAATAAAAAAAAAATGTTATGAAGAGCCAGAGAAAAACAAATTTATTTATTATAAAAACTTTTCCATATTTGTAATTGTAAGCATGAAAAAGGAGTTCCAGGGATGGATAATTTTAAAATGATAAAGCTGAAGCTGAAAAAAGGCAGAAAAAAAAAGAAAAAAAAAAAAAAAAAAAAGCTCTGGAAACCAGAGAAATTTTTAAATTACGATTATGAAAAATAAGTTTCCATTTGAACAAACTGGTAATTAACTTTATATTTAGCTGTACTCAGGAAACTACATTGAAAACGTTTAGTAAAAGTACATTTACTCATTTTTTTTTTTAGCATAAATCCCAAAATTGAAATAATGAAATTATCATTCACAAAAAAAAAAAAAAAAAAAAAATTAATGAGAAATCTTAATTACTGTCAGGTAAAGCTTACCTTAATTTGAGTGACATTGCCATGTCATTTAAAACCTGTGGGGTCGCTGTAGCAGTCAAAGCCATAAGAGGAACGTTTGGAAAGCTAGTCCTTAACTTACCCAAAAATCTGAAATTAAAAATAATAACCATCCTGTATAAAAGCATTGGCATCTCGGTTTATATATATATAAAAATTTCTATACAAGTAACAAACTTTAGACCAAAGGATTAAAAAAATGCTGACTTGGAATCTTATTTTGAATCACTGAAACTATTATCTTCTCATTTTTGAATAATAATAATAATAATAATAATAATAATAATAATAACAAATACAAATCTGTATCTAAAAAATAGAACAATTAAATGAGTACGTATGTACTTATTACCTGTACGAGGATCTGAAGTCGTGACCCCATTGACTAACACAATGGGCCTCATCAATAGCAAACAAGGTAATACCAACAGCATTATGCAGTGCCTCAAGAATCTGGTTATCTACAAAAATGTACAAATTTGAAAATTTAAACCATTAAAATATATAAAATGTACGTTAACAATAGTATATTCTGCACTATTATTAAATCATTGTCAAAAAAATTACAAAAAACTTACTTGTAACAAACTCTGGTGTACAATAGATGACTCTAAACTTGTTCTTAAACATATCCGAATATATTTCTGACTTCTTTGATTGTGCAGAACCAAGGAAACATGACTCAATATTTGAAGCCTGAAATATTTTTACAATCAATTAGAAAAATTTCTGTGTAAATATTATTTAATAACTTTCGCTTTTGTACGCATGAAAGGGTGTCATCACCGTACACTAGGTAGCTGCAAAATGGATTGGAAAACCAATACCAGAAACAACACCTAAAAGGAAGTAATCGTCAACTTAGGCATTTTGGATTTTATACTGCAGGTTTAATTCCGGTAAAAGGGCAAAAATGAGGTCTGAGTGAAAAAAATTAAATTTGATAAAATATTTGACAGAAGGATTTCACATTTAATGGTTAGTAAATAAAGGAAGAACTTATTTCTAATGGCTATTAAGGCAATACATCCAACCAGAATATGGAGAACTGAAAGAGACACATGGGTTTGGCAGAAGTGACAGGACAGGGAGACCTCCTTCGAAATGAAGCTGCTAGCTAATGCATTGTCGGGACATGATAAGCTCCCTAAGATGACCTTGACTGTACATAAAGTATCATTTACCGACAATGAGTTTCACCTTAATTTTCATTTCACATGTAGTGGAATTCGGTAAAACTTCAATATTTTCTTTTGAGTGGTAGTTTTGAAGTAAAAATTAAAAAGTTTCTGGAGGACCTGTTTTGAGGAGAGAGAAGTGAGCTTATGAAAACAAAGACAATGATATAAGATTTGTCTGTATTTTTGGCTGATATCCTCGAGACAGCCAAAAATATCGACACTAACTCTGCTGTGAATATATTAATGAGCAGGATGAAAAAAATATGCGACAGTATCCAGTCTGGTGGAAACATAGCCGATGTACCCCTCAAAATTTAATTTTGGAGCCATCAGTGAAAACCTTAACTGACACTGCGTGAGCTGTGAGGTGAGCAGAGAAATCGGCTTTGAGAAGGGCGGGTGGTTTTCGGATTTCGAAACTGAATCCCGAAAAACCACCCGCCCTTCTCAAAGCCGATTTCTCTGCTCACCTCACAGCTCACGCAGTGTCAGTTAAGGTTTTCACTGATGGCTCCAAAATTAAATTTTGAGGGGTACATCGGCTATGTTTCCACCAGACTGGATACTGTCGCATATTTTTTTCATCCTGTTCATTAATATATTCACAGCAGAGTTAGTGTCGATATTTTTGGCTGTCTCGAGGATATCAGCCAAAAATACAGAAAAATCTTATATCATTGTCTTTGTTTTCATAAGCTCACTTCTCTCTCCTCAAAACAGGTCCTCCAGAAACTTTTTAATTTTTACTTCAAAACTATCACTCAAAAGAAAATATTGAAGTTTTACCGAATTCCACTACATGTGAAATGAAAATTAAGGTGAAACTCATTGTCGGTAAATGATACTTTATGTACAGTCAAGGTCATCTTAGGGAGCTTATCATGTCCCGACAATGCATTAGCTAGCAGCTTCATTTCGAAGGAGGTCTCCCTGTCCTGTCACTTCTGCCAAACCCATGTGTCTCTTTCAGTTCTCCATATTCTGGTTGGATGTATTGCCTTAATAGCCATTAGAAATAAGTTCTTCCTTTATTTACTAACCATTAAATGTGAAATCCTTCTGTCAAATATTTTATCAAATTTAATTTTTTTCACTCAGACCTCATTTTTGCCCTTTTACCGGAATTAAACCTGCAGTATAAAATCCAAAATGCCTAAGTTGACGATTACTTCCTTTTAGGTGTTGTTTCTGGTATTGGTTTTCCAATCCATTTTGCAGCTACCTAGTGTACGGTGATGACACCCTTTCATGCGTACAAAAGCGAAAGTTATTAAATAATATTTACACAGAAATTTTTCTAATTGATTGTAAAAATATTTCAGGCTTCAAATATTGAGTCATGTTTCCTTGGTTCTGCACAATCAAAGAAGTCAGAAATATATTCGGATATGTTTAAGAACAAGTTTAGAGTCATCTATTGTACACCAGAGTTTGTTACAAGTAAGTTTTTTGTAATTTTTTTGACAATGATTTAATAATAGTGCAGAATATACTATTGTTAACGTACATTTTATATATTTTAATGGTTTAAATTTTCAAATTTGTACATTTTTGTAGATAACCAGATTCTTGAGGCACTGCATAATGCTGTTGGTATTACCTTGTTCGCTATTGATGAGGCCCATTGTGTTAGTCAATGGGGTCACGACTTCAGATCCTCGTACAGGTTAATAAGTACATACGTACTCATTTAATTGTTCTATTTTTTAGATACAGATTTGTATTTGTTATTATTATTATATTATTATTATTATTATTCAAAATGAGAAGATAATAGTTTCAGTGATTCAAAATAAGATTCCAAGTCAGCATTTTTTTAATCCTTTGGTCTAAAGTTTGTTACTTGTATAGAAATTTTTATATATATATAAACCGAGATGCCAATGCTTTTATACAGGATGGTTATTATTTTTAATTTCAGATTTTTGGGTAAGTTAAGGACTAGCTTTCCAAACGTTCCTCTTATGGCTTTGACTGCTACAGCGACCCCACAGGTTTTAAATGACATGGCAATGTCACTCAAATTAAGGTAAGCTTTACCTGACAGTAATTAAGATTTCTCATTAGTTTTTTTTTTTTTTTTGTGTGAATGATAATTTCATTATTTCAATTTTGGGATTTATGCTATAAAAAAATGAGTAAACGTACTGTTACTAAACGTTTTCAATGTAGTTTCCTGGGTACAGCTAAATATAAAGAGTTAATTACCAGTTTGTTCAAATGGAAACTTATTTTTCATAATCGTAATTTAAAAATTTCTCTTTGGTTTCCCAGAGTTTTTTTTTTTTTTTTTTTTTTTTTTTTTTTTTTTTTATCTTTTTTTTTCTGCCTTTTTTTCAGCTTCAGCTTTATCATTTTAAAATTATCCTTTCCTGGAACTCCTTTTTCATGCTTACAATTACAAATATGGAAAAGTTTTTATAATAAATAAATTTGTTTTTCTCTGGCTCCTCATAACATTTTTTATTATTATTTATCCTATCCATACCTCATTCCAAAAATTTTTTTTACGTTTACTCCTCAGCTTTGGTTAAAAGTATTTGGGGATATAGCACTTTTCACCCCACAAAAAAATGCACTATCTTATTATAATTTTATCCTAGTTTTTAAAAATTTGTTTGATTATACATTTTACAAGTTTTCAGTTATTCCTATACTGTTAAATTTCATGTTAAAAAATATATATATATATATATCACTAAAAAGAAAAGTACCTGAACTTTTCAATATATGAAAACTACAGGGTGGAAAGCATGTCCCTGCATTTGAATTTTCTGAATTTTTCTGTACCTGACATGTACCTATAAGAGAATAGTTTAATAAGAAAACTGAAATGGAGAACAGCCTATTCAGTCAAAAGATAAAAACCCTTTTAAAAATAGGTATTCAAGGAAATAACAGTAATAAATTTAATATTTAAAAATGCTCTCCTGTAAAGAGTAAAGAAAATCCTATTTTCTCCTGTGGTTATCATATATTCCAATATTTTAGGAATCCTGTTGTAACTGTTACTAGCTTCAATCGTCCGAATTTATTTCTTGAAGTTAAACTCAAAGGCAACTCCATTGAAAGGGATTTAGCTTCCTCTTTAAAATCTGAAGAAGATATTGACGGATCGACTATCATTTACTGTCCGACAAAGAAAGCAACTGAAGAAGTAGCGAGAGTTTTAAGAAGTGAGTTTAAATAATTATTTTAATTCCTTTCAAATTTAAAAATCGATTCAAGTAGTCATGGAAAAAAAAACCGCAATTTTGTTTCCCTCACCACCCTTCATCTTTTTTGAACCACAAGACCTTTATTTTTATATTTTTTTATTTTTATTTTTATTTTTTATTAGGTCAACCCAAAATTTAAATATGTTGTGTATTGTTTATTTTTTAAATTATTGAACTTATGCTTATATTACTAGTGATTTGTTTAACTTTTAATATTGGAAACCTGTTGAAAAGTTAATTTATGTGTAATTTATATTTTTTTATCATTTATTACATTTTAATAAATTGTTTATTCTTTGATAAATTATTTACATATTAGATTATTAATTCAGTATTAAAAGTAAAAGTTTAAAGTACTGTGATGAATACTTCAAATATATATATATATATATATATATATATATATATATATATATATATATATATATATATATATATATATATATATATATATATATATATATATATATATATATATATATATATATATATATATATCCAAGGTTCTGGAGTGTATTGTGCTCTTTACCATGCTGGTCTCACACCAAAACAAAGGAGAGAGTCTCATGAATTGTTTGTACGAGATCGTGTAAGTTCCTCTAGATCCTTTTTATCCAATGTATTTAACATACCATTAATTTATTATTATTATTATTATTATTATTATTATTATTATTATTTTTTACTACTACTATTACTATATTTCTGTTAATTATTTTAAAAAATATAGTCGACTTAATGCTTTGAGAAAAGTAATAAATATATGAAATGGGCCAAGAGAAATAAAAAGACTTATTGATCTTTAGTAGTTTTGCTACCATCATTCTTTCCTTGATATTTAACCAACTAAATGGATTGTAAACAAATACAATGTAAACAATGGATTGTAAACAAATACACTTATAATAAATTTCCCTAAGAAATTTCTATGCTGTAGATATAATTTGTTTTTTAAATGTTTCAGGTTAAATATTTAATGGATGAAAATTAAAAATTAAATCAGTTTACCTTGTTTTGTATATCGAATATTTTTTTCATTGTTTGTTTTGTTTAAAATTTCCTTTTACTGCAATAGTCAATTTTTGAAATGGCACTAAAAGTCTTTGTAAATATGATGTTGCAATTTACTTTCTATTCAGATTTCAGTGATAGTAGCTACTATCGCATTTGGAATGGGAATTAACAAACCAGATGTTCGTAAAGTTATACATTACGGGGCACCAAGGGATATGGAATCTTATTATCAAGAGATTGGCAGAGCTGGAAGAGATGGTCTTCCTGCTACTTGTACAGTTTATTATTCAAATAAAGATTTCAGCGTGCACAAGTAAGTTTAATGTTATGTTGTGGGTTTTATTCCCCTGTGCTTCGTATTTTTTCTTGATGTATTTTAGTAAGGTTTTTATTTGTGCTGTATTTTCTTCTGTAACTTAAGTGTTATCATCTTATCGGTATTGTCATTCATAAATTTGTTGAATAAATGATTGATACTTTGTAGTCTTTGTTTAATTTTTTTTTTATTTTTTTTTTTTTTTAAATAGATATTTTATAGGCCAAATTTTGAACGAAAATTTCCGGAGTCACCGATTGGAGATGCAGACAAAAATGGAGCTTTATCTTAACTTGTCAACGTGCAGAAGAGCCAATTTACTCTCCCATTTTACCTCGAACCCAGATATCGATACTTCCAATCTCGAAAAATGTTGTGATAACTGCAAATTAAAACACACGTAAGTTTTTTAAAGCGTCTCTGTGCATTAAATACTTTTAACTGCAAAATAAGAAAAGGAAAAAAAAAATATTTTTACCGACTGAATCATTATTATTATTATTATTATTATTATTATTATTATTATTATTATATTATTATATTATCATTATCATTATTATTATTATTATTATTATTATTATTATTATTATTATTATTATTATTATTACAGAAACTCAAAATCTATT
>SEYY01017385.1:20000-28320 GCA_009176605.1 Armadillidium nasatum
TTAATGCAAAAAATAGTTCTAAAAAAAAAAAAAAAAAAAATATTTTTTTAATTTAAAAAAAAAAGTTAATAATTTGTAAAAATACGTATTTTATTAACATGAAAAAAAAAATAAAAATTTGTTAGAAAAACTTTTTAAATTAAAAAATGTGATACATTTTTTGATATTGAAACATTTATATCAAAGTTTATGTTGTTTTAACATTATCTGATTTTATATCAAATATATTGCAGTGGAAGGAATGACCGAAGCGAAGATAAAGAAATTTGGTTCTCAGTTTGTGGGTCACATTGTGAATTTCTGTAAAGGATCGAAACTATCAGAGTCTTATTCAGACCAGTCTTTCCTTTCTGACCCTCAGGTAATAATTTTCCTTTTGGTTTTTTTTTTCCTATAATTGTATAAAGTCTTTGTCTTTAATGCCTGTTAAGTTATTTGAAATAACACATCCGTAGATACGTATTTAAACAGATAAAGTTGTTCATGTAATGCCTCGGCCATTAAGTTTTTACTTCTAACTTTTTCATACCTTCATATACTCACAACTCTATTTTTGTTAATTCTTAATACTTTTGACATATAATATAGACTTGTATACATATACTGCATGGGCACATGATATACTACATATAGGTCTCTGGAATTCAAAACTTTAGCTATAAATATGAAATATTGTAGTATCTTTTTTTTTCTTTAAAAATATTTGCTGTATTTAAAACCTTATCATTAAATATCATTGTTGTATCCTTCTATTTTGCTTTATAAATATTTGTTGTATTTTCCTTCCAGCCAAGCACGTCTAAAGAACCTCAGTACTCGAAACCCACTGAGGTTGTTAATGACACAGGTTGGCTATCTCGCCCGAAAGTTGCAACAAAGATGTCAAATGGTAATTCTAGTTTATCAAATGAACAAGATTGGAAGAAACCTGCAATTACTAACGAAAGCAACAAGCAAATGTTTAATAATAATAATAATAATAATAATACACATCAGCTGAATCAAACGGTATCGGCGTTCCAGATGTTAAAAAAGAATCTGTACCGTCATGTTTCAATGAAGAAATGAATGATGATCTTGAAGGACCTGGAAAAAATATTAAGGCAAGCATGTGTTTAACCTCAAGTTCTGCCACGACTGAAGAAATGGAAGAAGATGAGGAAAGAGAGCCTGCAGAAGAAGATAAAGATGATCACTTAAAAGAAAAGAAAGTTAATAATAAAGCCGAAACCAGTTTTAATCCGAGTATTTTTCTTCATAGAAGTAAATCCAAACGAGGTGTTCAGTTTGATTGTGACGGTGATGATGAAGAGGAGAGCGAGGACCAGAAATACGAAAGGATTCAAGCTGAAAATAAAAGAAAGTTGGAGAATACTGGTTGGATTAGTGCCAAACATATGAAAAGTAAAATGAAAAAGAATTCCTTATTTAAAAAGTAAGGATGATTATATTAAGAAAATTTAAATATTTTATTTTTAATAATAAAAGTAATATAAATTTTCATTTTTTACCTACCATATTATTCTCGAAGTATTGTATTCTTGTGACTAATATAAAATATTGATATTATTATTATACACTTGGATATCTCATACAGTAACTGTTTTGAGCCCTTTAAGTGAACTTTTCTAGTACATTGCGAAAAGATGATGTGGGGGTGGGGGGTTCTCGTCAACCTTAATATCACTATGCCTTTTAAGTGTTTTATGATCGTAAAATTTGAATAATTTGTTTTGTGACTACTTTGCTGCTTTTGTATGACTGAGTGTTGGAAGTCACTTCTTTTAAAAATTATAGTGATTTTTCATTAAAGAAATTGTTTTACTGAAAATTTTTTTTTTATATATAATTAATAAAATAAAATTTTATCATTTTTGAACATTCATTTTTCAGTTGCAATTTAATGAGGGAAATTGAGTGTTGAACTTTGAGACTGCATAACTTTTTAATCAACGTGTTTTAACATTTTTTATTGTCAATTACCTAAAATATTGGAACGACACAGATAATATGATGCAGGAATCTGATTCTTTTCCATATTATGATGTTAAATTATATAATAACACTATCCCACGCCTCACATTATATTTTTCAAATTTATTTTAATGAATTTCAATGGAATTTTTCGTTTAAATGAGTTTTAAATTTCACTTAACATTTTTGATTGTCAATTACCTAAAATATTGGAACGACACAGATAATATGATGCAGGAATCTGATTCTTTTCCATATTATGATGTTAAATTATATAATAACACTATCCAACGCCTCACATTATATTTTTCAAACTTATTTTAATGAATTTCAATGGAATTTTTCGTTTAAATGAGTTTTAAATTTCACTTAACATTTTTGATTGTCAATTACCTAAAATATTGGAAACGACACAGATAATATGATGCAGGAATCTGATTCTTTTCCATATTATGATGTTAAATTATATAATAACACTATCCAACGCCTCACATTATATTTTTCAAACTTATTTTCATGAATTTCAATGGAATTTTTCGTTTAAATGAATTTTAAATTTCACTTAACATTTTTGATTGTCAATTACCTAAAATATTGGAACGACACAGATAATATGATGCAGGAATCTGATTATTTTCCATATTATGATGTTAAATTATATAATAACACTATCCAACGCCTCACATTATATTTTTCAAACTTATTTTCATGAATTTCAATGGAATTTTTCGTTTAAATGAGTTTTAAATTTCACTTAACATTTTTGATTGTCAATTACCTAAAATATTGGAACGACACAGATAATATGATGCAGGAATCTGATTCTTTTCCATATTATGATGTTAAATTATATAATAACACTATCCAACGCCTCACATTATATTTTTCAAATTTATTTTCATGAATTTCAATGGAATTTTTCGTTTAAATGAGTTTTCCATTTCACTTAACATATAGGGAAGACCTAAGACAAATGGGTATCAATGATTGTATACACAGTACAGAGTATATGACTACTTTTGAATTATCTTTGTGAAAAGAAATAAACCCCTTGCTAAATTTAAGGGCCATCTCTATCATAATTTAAATATAGCTTAATTTGGTAAATTCTCAGTTGATTTCTTTCCTCGTTCAACTCTATTCTCTATTCTTTAATACTAATACTTTTTCTCAGTATTGGAAGCCGTATATGTCCAGCCGGTCTCGGAGAAGGGTAGTACTCACTTATATTGTCTAAACTCTTTTAACTAAACCTTAACTAATTTCTCGGATTATCTGGAATCTCATTCCCTTTTAGATCATCTATGTAGTGAGATACTTTCCTATCCTACTGATTTATGGTCTTCCCTTATGGACAATAGGGAATCCTTGTTTGTAACGTCTGAGACAAGAGTCCCTACACAAGCTAAGTTCCTTCCTTTGGGTTTCCTCATAATTTGCTTACTCATATCTTTCAATATCTGCTCTTGTTGATGGAGCGACCACTTCCTTTCTTGTTGATTCTTTTCTATAGATTTAGAAAAATTATCGGGAGAAAGAGTGTTGAAGTTTAAAATTTATAGATAACCGGGACAGGATACCCCTTTCACTCATTCCTAAATTATTATGGCACCCCAAGTATATGAAAGGTCCGCTGTATTAATTATAACTTCTGAAAACTAAAGCTGATTTTCCAATTTTGGACGTCTTCTCACTCCTTAATTGTTACTTAGAATGCCGATGCGAAGAAACTTCTTCACAGACGTTTCCTTTAAGTTTTTGTTCATTGTTTTCTGTAATCCAAGATACTGTATTCAACAAAACTATTTTCTTGAATTGTTTTCTCACAACTTTCTACATATATAAATGTCTTAACACGTGTTTAGTCCAAAGGACACATTATATAAGTACAAAGAACACATTATATAAGTAATGTGTTCTGCATTATATATATATATATATATATATATATATATATATATATATATATATATATATATATATATATATATATATATATATATATATATATATATATATATATATATATATATATATATATATATATATATATATAAAATAAAACTAGTAGTAAAATATATTTATTATATTAAACAAAAAATCTAAAATAAATACAAAATAGTTACATTTAAAAAGAGGTATTAAACATGCGCGCAAGAGAGCAATTTATTTAAATGTCCATTAAAATGTTGCCAGATTTACCATGAAAAGTTTCCACTAATATGTTGCCAGATTTACCTGAAACTTGTGGAACGAAACAAACAGATCAACCGTTTGGGTTATAAAATATATATATATATATATATATATATATATATATATATATATATATATATATATATATATATATATATATATATATATATATATATATATATATATATATATATATATATATATATATATATATATATATATATATATATATATATATATATATATATATATATATATATATATATATATATATATATATATATATATATATATATATATATATATATATATATATATATATATATATATATATATATATATATATATATATATATATATATATATATATATATATATATATATATATATATATATATATATAATATAATATATATATGAATATATATATATATATATATATATATATATATATATATATATATATATATATATATATATATATATATATATATATATATATATATATATATATATATATATATATATATATATATATATATATATATATATATATATATATATATATATATATATATATATATATATATATATATATAGTATATTTAAATAATTAAATGTATGTTTTTCATCTTGAGTAAGACAAGGTCCTTGAAACAGTTTCACTATCAGATCCACCAATTTGGTGTTCCTCAGACATTCCTATTCAGTCATAGCCCTCCTGTACAAAACCTTTTATCCCAGACGTAAAATCTTTCAATTTCTATGAGAATATGCTCGTCACCCTCTTGTAAAATCCAAATTTCCAAGTTAAAAATCGGTATTCATTTTCAAGAAAATGAAAGGAATATAATTAAAAATGATTTCTCAATCTTCCTTCTATAAAATATATCGCTTCTGGAGTCATTTAAATTAGTATTACTTGAAATAAATTCACCTTACATAAAATCTTATCATTCCAGCTTAACACTTTCTATAACTTTACTTTTATATTAAAAAAAAATATAAGAATAATAGATGCGGTATTATTCCAAGAATAATTATAAAGATTCCAGTATTTTAATTCCTAGCTCAAATCGTTATATGGGAGAGTGTTGTGAACGCTCAAGATGATAATTGACAATCTTCCTTTCAGCCGTCAATGCTAGAAGAACAGAGTTTCTGTTTTGTCTAAAAAGATGAGATATTGTCTATAGTCAGTAAGTTACCTCACTGCTTGAAGCAAAACTCGTAGAAGATTCCTCTTTGTCATTTAAAAATTTAAAATATAAAATATAATTAAAGATACGAGCATAAAATCAAAATCTTTTTAAGAAACAGTAGAGTTGTATTTTAAGCCAGTTTAGGTTCTTGTTAAAACCATTAGGAACTACTTTAAGTAAATACATTTCAGGATAATTAATTAGTAAGACTTTTTAGGCTCTTGTTAATACCATCAGCTAGGAACTAGTTTTATTTCTGATAACACTAATAACAATACCTGATGGTTTTAAAGGACATTTCCCCCACCAACCCACCCCTCTAGGGTTCACTGGTACATTACTCGACTTAACTCCCAAGCTCTCGCTCTACCGACATATATATACCATTACATACCATCGTATATGCCAAAAGGACTTTACAGTAACCATAAATAAAATATGCAACCACACTTTAGCTAACAATAGTAATTTATGGTAGCTAACATATGGTACAGCTTATGAACACTTAAAACCTACAATTTACAGATTTTACCTTATAAAATAATTATCATTGGTTTGTTGAAATCTTATACAACTTCTACTTGAATAATATATATATATATATATATATATATATATATATATATATATATATATATATATATATATATATATATATATATATATATATATATATATATATATATATATAATATATATATTATATATATATTAAATTAATTTTAAATTTTTTTATTTTTTTATTATTTTTAATTTTATATAATATTAATTATATTATTATTAATATTAAAATTAAGTCATTTTAACCAAATTACGACTTAACAATTTTTCTGGAATAAAATATGTCGGTGTGTGTGTATTATTATGTGTGCGTACTTTCCGAATACATGAACGTATCTGTGATGGAGTAGTTACTTTTTATTTCTATTGCAATTAAATTTTTAATTTCTTTTACAAATTGAATTTTTTAAAATTAAAATTACGTTATTAAAATTATAATATTAATTATTTGATATTTTAATTTCTAATTCAATTATTTTAATTATTAATTGAGAAAGATTTTACTTGTTTTTAATTTAGTTCTTATTTATATTTATCATTAGGAAATATTTGAATAAAATTTTCCAAAGGAAAAAAAAAAGTGGCAAAATACCCTTAGATAGGAAAGGCCGCAAAATTCTCAAAGATGAGAAAAAAGTCGCAAAATTCTCAAAGATGAAAATAATCGCAAAATTCTCAAAGATGAGAAAAAGTCACAAAATTCTCAAAGATGAAAATAATCGCAAAATTCTCAAAGATGAGAAAAAAGTCGCAAAATTCTCAAAGATGAGAAATAATCGCAAAATTCTCAAAGATGAGAAAAAAGTCGCAAAATTATCAAAGATGAGAAAAAAGTCACAAAATTCTCAAAGATGAAAATGATCGCAAAATTCTCAAAGATGAGAAAAAAGTCACAAAATTCTTTTAGGTGGGAAAAGTCTCTAAATTCTCTTAGATCGGGTTGAGAGTTCCAATAACAAACAAAATCTCATTGTCTGGTATCTTTGAATGATTTTCGTCACTAATTTTCTATTCATCAAGAAGATAGAAATATTAAATAAAATTTTTAGGACAATATTTGTGTATAAATCGAAATAGCTATCAGATGTGATTGGAATTGTATAGGGCAGAATCTTATTCACAGGATCTTTGAGTGATTTACTACTACAGCATTTCTTTCAACAAGAGCTCAACCAACACATTCTAATGATTACAGAAATATATATAGAGAGAGTTTTCTTTCAGAGTGGTTATGACTTCATTTGAAAAATCTCAATCGGGTTTGATTGGAGTTGCACACAAGAACATAATCTCATTCCTGGTATTTCTGAATGAATTCCTACAATAACACAATTCAACAAGAGTACAGCTAAAACATTCAAATTTCTATAGAAACAGAAATTTTATTTTTGAGTGATAGATGTTTCTTAGTCGATAAATTTTTCTAGTTGTAATTTTAGAGTCTGAGTGATTCTCTACAGTAGCGTTTCTCAATCTTTTAAAGACTCGCGACACGCCAGAAAGCCATAGCAGGGTTAACCTCACGACCCCTAATCACCTCTTATCCCTGATAGTTGTCAAATTCAGAAGTGCAGATTAGGATATCAGTCGTACGGCTGATTAATAAATTTAAAATATTAATGACTTTTTAAAAAAAAAAAAATTTAGTTCAAGATTTTTTAAATATTCATTGAAAAAAAAACAAACTAAAAATTTCGTGCTAATTAATAGTTGTTTGTATTTTAATGTAACCAAATTTATGACAAAATATGAATAAGTTTTTTCATACATTAAATGTTTTATTTTTTGTGACCCACTGCAACCGCACCCCACCCTTTACTGTATATGTTATCACGAGACCCAGGATGAGAAACTTTGCCTAAACAAAAAAGTAAAACTTTTCAATAAACGAAAAACTGACACATTCTAAAGACTATTAATATGTTAGGTGACTAAGTATAGACAAAGATAGCTTTCTGACAACAATACTATTTTTATCTGATTTTAGAAGGAAAATATAAAAAGTATTAATATACGAAATTGAGCTTCCACACTAATAGAAAGAGAATTTTTTAAGAATGCTGTAACTTATTATAAGGTAAACTTTGATATAGGTTTCAATGTCCTTTAAAAATGTTACAATCCTATACAATAATCCACAATTATAACATAGAAAAATAGACGAAAATCAAAGCAAGTAGTTACATTCCAAATAACTTTTATGTAGCATTTGTAATAACTCTTGTTAAAGACTGCCAATTTAACAGCGAATTAATTATCCTTAACTTAATTAACTAATTAATTACTTTTAAATTAATTAACTTTAACTTAATTGACTTTCTACTTAGTATCTAATTCAGGTTCTTTTGATCATGTGAATGAAGTCTTGGATGGAGTAGTAAGTGTAA
>SEYY01017387.1:2500-48721 GCA_009176605.1 Armadillidium nasatum
CCTCAAGTCGGGGGAAGGGGCACCGCGGGGGCACTGTGAAACCACCAAAAATGGTATCAGGAAGTTGCCTGAGTTTGCAAAATCGCTGCGTTCACCTCACTTTCATTTCCTGACCATTTTCTTTGCGGTTCAGTCCGGCTGAATTTTGCTCGAATTTGGGGGTCCGGGGGTCAGCGTGGGTCCGTGAACTGACAAAGAAAATGTCAGGAAGGTCCCTGAGAATGCAGGATTGCACGCAAATGCAGAAAAGACCGTTAGGGACAGGTTGCGAGATTTTTCGAAATCCGGCACCGGCCGAAAGCGCTATCCCTACTACTTATATATATATATATATATATATATATATATATATATATATATATATATATATATATATATATATATATATATATATATATATATATGGTGTAATACATCAGTTAGGCCTGTATACGGTGGCCATTTTCGGTTGTTAAGGTTACATAAAGAAGAATTAGGTTTTTTAGTTCATCGCTTATCGTACACAATCATGTTTTGTTTTTAATTATTTGCAAATATTTTATACTTTTCCTACCTGAAATTCGACAAGGATTTCAAAAATATAATCCTTTTTTACGTACGTTCAGTAGTTTTTTAAATATGTAGCTGGCTCTAACCGAAGTCTGACCTATATATATATATATATATATATATATATATATATATATATATATATATATATATATATATATATATATATATATATATATATATATATATTGTGTCGATGAATACATAAATTTGCTTATAAATATCATTCCTCCAATCTCTTACATTGAGAGTGAAAGGTTGTTTTTATTTATCTTAATTTTTTTAAACATATCACCATCGCTCATGTGTAAAATCCTACTCAAGGAGGGGGTTTAGTTGTAGCTGCCAAATATACTCTACAAGATGAAATCGAATTACCACAGAAATTGAAGAAAAACTTGTTTCTGTATTGCAATTTTAAAACTAAATTAAAACTAGTAAAATTTCGCATGCTGTTATATTCTCACATATTAAAATATTAAAATCAGTGTTTTGAAGATACTACAGGGTGTCCCAATTGTTCCAAGCCCCAGATACGAGCTTATAGATATCAAAGAACTAGTCAAATTAAATTTGGTGTGTCTGAATCATACTGACATTACAAAAAGTATATTGTAATTAAACTATAAATTATATACTATATTATACGAGTATATGTTAAAACTGCATGTATTACACACTTGAATAAAGAATTAAGAAAAGACAATTTAATTTTTCCTTTTCACAAAATATTTAAATGTATTAAAATAATAGAAATATTTAAAATATGCTTTTTCAAATTCATCGTCATCTTCTAAAAATTCTTAATTGTCCCATTTTCTTTTTTTCGTCCTGTCAGTAGGATCTTCCGAGGAAGATCCTTGGGTTTCTTGGGCCCACGGCGGATACCGCTGGCTGGGACAGGCCTATCGCGGATGCCGGAGATTATTAGTTATAACAGCTGGCTTTTCTTTCACTTTACCGCTGAACCACTTTTTACTTCTGTCCCATTATATATATATATATATATATATATATATATATATATATATATATATATATATATATATATATATATATATATATATATATATATATATATATATATATGCCAGACTTCGGATTGAGCAAGCACCATATCTTAAAAACTACTGAGCCTACATAAAAAAGAATTACATTTTTAGAATCCTTGTCGAATTTTAGGTAGGAAACATTGGGAAATAAAAAATAAATTCTTATAATAATAAAGTTTATATAAGTAAAGTTTACTTATTTTTATCTGTCGCGAGAAACTTACGCCTGGCAATGTCCGTTTTTTTTTAATTTTTTCGAAATTTGAAAAAATGGGAAATACCACCAATTTGTCGACAGGAAAAGTTGTCTACAGTATCATCGTCACTCACAGGTCGGGGGGTACGGGGGGCAGAGCCCCCCGTAGACATATATTCGGTTTAACACCAAATTTAAGTTTCTTACGTCATCACTTGTCGTTTATTACGTCATCAGTTGTCGTAAACAATCATGTTTTTTTTTTCTTTTTTTTTTATTTGCAAATATTTTACACTTTTCCTAACTCAAATTCGACAAGGATTCTAAAAATGTAATTCTTTTTTACGTACGTTCAGTAGTTTTTAAGATATGGTGCTGGCTCAAACCGAAGTGTGACCATATATATATATATATATATATATATATATATATATATATATATATATATATATATATATATATATATATATATATATATTATGCTTTGCAAGCAAAATGATATTGAAAGCTTCCTATACTTAAATCGTTCTCTAAATAAAAAATAATTTTTAAACTAAAGTATAAATAACGTATCAAAATAAAATATAAATTAACTAAAACTAAAAACTATCTAATAAGGTTTCGTTTTAAATTAAATTTTCACTCATTTTATTAAAAAAAAAAAAAAAAGATTAAATTAAATTTGTAGTCAAATATTAAAGGTTTTCATGAACTGGGTATTTATCACCTGTGTTTTTTATGAAAGCTCTATTTTGCATAAAAAGAAAATAAAAACATTGGGAGAGGCGTAATTGAGCTGTGATTGGCTGAACATGAAATGATCTCCATTTTGTATATATATGTATTTTCATCTTTACCGGGACGAACTCTTGTGGACGACTATACATTCTTTTACTAGATTATTCGTGATATTGCTGCAGTAAATGGTTTATGAATAGAACTTCTAGACGAGAGAGATTAGTTCACTCTACTGATTCCTGTGAGAGGAAATAAAATATTTCTCAAGAAGAAGCCTTTCTATTAAGATCTGCATGTGAAAGTTCTTCTACCATTGTGTTCTTTCGTTTAGAAGTTGTTCATAATCATTTTCCTAACTAAGATCTGTTTTTTTATATCGCATTTACAGAGATGCTCTTTTGAATACAAGTTAATCTTATGCAAATTTAGGAGAAACCAACCTTGACTCTTGGTTCGGATTATATCAAATTTATCTCCTATTAATTCTGCAAAATATACCATCTTTGTTTTGATTAACTTTTCATTTCAAATCCTAAATTTAATATATATATATATATATATATATATATATATATATATATATATATATATATATATATATATATATATATATATATATATATATATATAAAGACGTTACCCAAACGAAAAATAAAAAAGGGAGTTAGGCCTTTCAACGCAAATGCGTCGTCAACAAACTCTTCCAAAATAAAAATTTAAATTTAAATTGTTGAAGGTAAAAAAAAAACGGCGAGATACTGCTCCACAAATAAAAAAACAAATTGAAACACCCCGCCACCTCTACACCAGTTATTAAAAAAAAATGTCAAAAAAAAAAAAATAAAAAAATAAAAAAATAAAATAAAAAATAAATAATAAAAAATCAAAACATGGACAAGTCTCAAAATAAAAGCGAGAGATTTTAGAACCCTCACTAAAATTTTCATATGTGTAATTTTTTTTTTGGAATTTGATGCAGTTAGTGCATTGTTGTTTTGATATATATATATATATATATATATATATATATATATATATAATATATATATATAATATATATATATATATATATATATATATAATATAATAAAAAAAAAAATAATCTTCATCCCCCAGGAAGGACTATCGTCCTGTCAGTTGGATCTTTCGAGGAAGATCCTAGGGTTTCACGGGCCCACGGCGGATACCGCTGGCTGGGTCAGGCCTATCGCGGATGCCGGAGATTATTTCCATCAGTGGCAAGGGCACTCCACTGATGTACTCGTTTAACGACTGAGTCATTCAGGACGGGTAACTGTGAAGTCTGTTCTTAACACTTGCACAACATGTAAAATAATTCATTCACACTCTTACAAAACATTTAGTCCTCCTCAACTTCCTACTGAAAGAGTTAATTTCTCCTATCCTTTTGAATCCACAGGGATAGATTACACAGGGGCTATTACTATTTCTCTCAACGATGTTACATTTAAGATTTATAGTTTTATTTACTTTTTCTGCTACAAGAGCTATAAGTCTAGATATTGTGGAAGATTAAACCACAGGTGCTTTTGTTGCTGCACTTAGAAGTTTTTGTGCTAAACATAACATTCCTGTAGTAATTTGGACAGACAATGCCTCATACTTTAAAGGTGGTGAAAAGTAATTCAAAATTTATTTGATTCTAATGAAATTATTAACTATTTTCAGCAAAATAATATTAAATGGAAGTATATACCAGTAAAATAGCTTTGGTATGGTTCAATATGGGAACGCAGTATACAAAGTGTGAAAAACTGCATAAAAAAGAGTGTTGGGTTGAACCAATTAAACTTATTTGAACTATTAACATTGATAACAGAAATTGAGAATGTTGTCAATAACCAACCATTGACCTATGTGGACAATGATATTGATGACTTTGAACCATTGACACCTAATCATTTGTTGAAGGGTTATTCAACTAATTTATTACCTGAAAATACCAATTATAATGATGTAGATTATTCAGTGGACCACATGAGTTTAAATAAAAAATTAAAAATTAAAAACCAGTTTGTCTCTAGGTGGGAAGCAGAATACTTAGCGCCTCTGAGGGAACGTGATAAAGATTGTTATAACAATAAATATTGGGAGGATAATATCAGAATTGGTGACATTGTGCTCATCCATGATACAACTCCCAGACTTACATGGTCATTAGGTAGAGTAACTGAATTACTAACCGGAGAAGATGGAGTCACAAGAGTTGCTCGACTGAAGACTTCCTCAGGTGAAACGACAAGAGATATAACTCTACTATATCCACTGGAAACTAGTTACAATAATTCTGACAATTCTAATAAAGAAGAGTCTAATGTAAACCCTCTTGAATCTACAGTTCTTGAAACTACACACAGACCGACCAAAAAGGAAAGCAGCAACTAAAGCTGATCTGTCCCTTAGAAGTAAAATCAAGAAAGGTGAAATTTAATTATATGTATTATTTTTTTTAGGTGTAAGATTTGTACATTTGGTATTTATAGGTTTGACAGTTAAAATGCAACACTTTTATATTTGAAAGTGAGGATGTTTTAAGTTTAGTTTAGTATTAAGGAACAAATGCTACATTTTTCAATGAAAAATGAGGATGGTAATTAAGGTCGCTTCTTTTGTTAGAGATCTTAATAAAACAAATGCTACATTTTTTGACATTTCAGAAAATGAAGATAATTTAAAGGGCAACCTTTAAGATTAAGCAATCAAAATATAATTTAATTTTGATTTCATTGATTATTAAATTTATCAGTATTTAAATTTTTCAAATTCATTGATTATTTAATTCAAAATTCTTAAATTTTCTTCTTTTAATGTACCATGTTACCTCACCAACTTAACTTTAGATGGAGAACAGTTCAAAAAGAAAAACTAATGTTGAAAACCTTACTTTTTCTTTCTTCCACCTTAGACTTTATAAGATATATATATATATATATATATATATATATATATATATATATATATATATATATATATATATATATATATATATATATATATATATATATATATATATATATATATATATATATATATATATATATATATTTATATTTATAAATTTAAACCATAGTGAGATAAATTGAGTTTTTAAGACCTAATGGTTACAAAAGAAGAAGAAGAAAAAGTCAAATCAAAAAGAAAAAAAGAAAAATGGCTAGCTTTGGGGATATAGCTGATTGAGGACTACAACGTGTATCTTAAGTTTATAAGTGAAAACTTAATTTATATCATGGCAGCTATTAACATTAATTAATAAAATAGCTCAAAACCAGTGGCTTATTTATTTACAAGGGACCGGTCCTAAGAAGCTTCAGAAATTATTAACTATAAATAAGGTGAGGAATTTTCTGTATTCTTTGTGAACCCTAGGTTCTAACTTTATTATTATCTCACTGTATTTAAATGTAAATTAATTAATTATTATTACTTATTTTATACGATATTCCGGTCTTCTTGATTATTTTACTTTCAAAATATAGTGGACAATTTCATCTATAAGTAATCTTAATCAAAATCTTAATAAACTTAACTTAGGCCCATGCTAGAGTTGAGTTGACTGGGGTAGTAAAATATTCATTGCATAATAATATCTTTTCATAATATATATATATATATATATATATATATATATATATATATATATATATATATATATATATATATTACTAATATCAATAATTATGTGTGATCACTATGAGCAAATTAAACTTTATATGTAAGAAAGACGATTTAACTTGGAAAAGAGTTTTTAACTGTTTTTAAATTTATATTTAAACCTATTTATAATAAGGGATAATCGATCGTGCATTTTGGAAAATTCGTAATGTCTGCTACAGTTGAAGAAGATTCGATGTAAATGCAAAACCATATTTATGTGAAAGTTTATAGAACTTTATACAAAGATAATAACTATGGTTATTTAAGACAATATAAATAATTGTCCTTCAAAATAATTTAACATATCATGTTTTCTCAATTTAGATATACATTGTATTTTAATTTAATAAATAAATCAATATTAATTTTTCCTTAAATATATTGCTAGAAGGGTAACTTTTATAATTTTAGTTAACACAAGACCAAATAATTAATGGTGAAAATTTATGATTACTAGCTTGATAAAGACATATTATTCGTAACCAATAGAAGGTTAAAAAAAAATATATGGAAGTAAGAAGTTTCATTATTCTGCATTGTCTGTTGTGTTTCTTTCCTTTTACTTACTGATTTTTATTCTGGAATGAGGTTGTTTACCTTATTTTGTAGGAAGGCAATCTTTAATTAATTTTCAAATTCTTTAAATTACAATAAAAACCATCACCAATTTTAAAACAACAGCTACCACAGCGTGAATAATCGACATTAACCCATGGCGACTTTCAATTAAAGTATGTAGCAATGCAAAGGAAAATAAAAATAATTTACTGGTAATGTCTGTAGGCCTCTTTCCTTTTATTATTTATTTAAATTTTATTCCAACAACATATACTACCTTCTAAAAAGAAGTTAACTTCAAGAGCTAAAATATAAAATTTACATATGCTTATTGTGAAAAGACTGTTGCCTTTAATACTAATAATATAAAAATATAATGTATTCAGTAAATATTAGCAAGTTTCAATAAAGGATTCAATACTTTTATTAATTATGAAAATTGCTAAAACATACTTCAATAATACTAAATGAAAGGTTTCTGTAACACAAGTAATGTTGTTTTTGGATACTTCCTTTTTTAATCTTGAATAGCCTGGAAAGTATTTTTAAAGTAAATAAAAAGAAAAGCTAAATTTCACCTAAAATATAATTTAAATATTTTCGAAATTATTTCAAAAGCATCATTAGATAATAAAAAAATGCTACCTTTAATAGAAATTGCTTCTGGTCTTCATCTTTGGTTATTTTTTCATTAAATTATGTGATACTGGGTCGTTAATAACCTTCAATTGTTCTATTATTTTTTTCCTTTTCTTATAATCCTCCAAATTATTCCATTCGTGTGGGATGTTTTTTCAAAAATTCGGTGATGTTGAATCTTTTTAAAAAACTTAGCGAATTCTTATTTAGTAATTTTAATATAATTATGATTATCATTATCTTCCAAAAATGTATCAACATCATCTTTTCTTAAAATTAATTTCTTTGGCATTTCTTCACACTTTACTTCGATTTCATCGTTCTTTAACGCAATAATTTTAACAGCCATTTCCATTATGTCTTCATTATTGATTCTGTTATCGAGTAAGAAAAAGCATGCAAATTCCTCATTTAGATAGTATAAGTGATTTATAAATTTAGAGATAGCAGCATCAGTTATTACTTTATCAGTATTTTTATAATTGCGAAAGTCCTTCAAAAATTCAATATCATAGAAGTGTTTGAACAGCATTTGAACATTGGAACCAATACTTTGCATTTTACTATAAATATGTTTAGCTGCAACAGTGATGATTCTTTATTAGTAGTTAGATCAAATATGTTTCTAAATAAGTAAATTTTTAAGCTATATATGGCCTTACCCATCTATCGTGCAAAATGGTGTGCGACTGGCATTCTAAATTTCATTCCCACTAGTGAATTCATCTAAGAATACAATTACTAGCTCCAGAAATTCTTTATAATCATCTTAAGAGATTGACGTTAACAATGCCAAATATGCAAATGTTACATGTACTTTATCTTTAAAATTTTTTTTTAAATCAGTCCTTATAATAACGGGAACGAAATGTTTAATCTTAATTTCAGGCCACTTTCTCTAAATCTTTTAAACAGAGAAATGTCTGGTCCTGTAATTGTTATTTTACATTTAGAAAAATTTTCTCCCAAGATAATCTCTGATATATGATGCCGACAACCCAAAAATAAAATATTGCGCACAATTTTCTTTTCTAATTGCGAACAGACTCCTTTTAGTCTACCGGTATTCGATGGAGTCGTGTATAATACAAGTGATTGGACCTTGTCTGTTAATGCCTAATTCTCTAATGTTTAATAAACATTTTCAGCTATTTCTTTTCCTGTTCCTTCGGGTAAATTCGGAACAGCTAATAATTTTTCTATGTCCGGAGCTGTTGCAATGATTGCTAATTTATCACATGATATTCCAGTATCAGAATACAATTTTGTGTCCCAGTGAATTTTTACAGCTCTTGCATTTATTAAACATGTAGAAATAACTTTCTTTATCTTTTAACTATACGACTTACGATACTTTTTTCTAATTGTCCGAATGGAAGTACGATTAATAATGTATTCAAAGCATCTAAGGAGAAGCATCTAGAAAAGATGACAATAAATGAACTGCATCTCTTTCACTGATTTTACATTTGTCTAAAGTTGATGCCAATCGAGGCATTAAATTTCTTTTTGTGCTCTTTTTCTCTTCGAAGGAACTAACTTTGTTGTTCCAGGTTCTTCATCTATTATCCAATCATGACGAACTTGCTAAGGATGAGAAATCTGTAAAAATGAGTTTCTGAAAAATTAAATTAAATTTAATATTTTGTTATAAAAGTTGGCATCGACAAATATTATAGTAAAAACAGTGAAATGTTACCTGAAGATGTTGACGATAATTCAGAAATCTTTTGTCTTCATTCTTCTTCCTACTTTTAACGATCAGATTTTCTTTAATTAGTTTGTTTCATATCAATTCCTTTATTTCTTTGCTACAGTAGAAATTGCTTGTCTTCAATAATATTTATCATTTACAGTGCATTTTGATGAGCAATATCAAATGCATCATCTAAACTTTCAACAAAAGTTTTCTCTTTCCCCCTAAAATGTTCACCACCTTTATTTTTGTTTTTTTAGTAATTGACGCCACTCCTCATGCAATTTTATCAATTTTTCTTTGCATTTATGTCGTTCTCGTATAGGAATTCTGGCTTTCCGCCAAAATATGATGCACTCATTAATTACAAAGACTGAACTTTAATCAAGATTTAATTATAAAACATTCAACTTGCAAAAATATCACAAACATATTATTTAGCTAGTTAACTTTAGAAACCACAATTTCATATCCAAGTTAGTACCTGGTACATGATTAACCTAACATAGTATTAACCAGTTTGAACCTGTTTCTTATCTTTATTACTCTTCTCAAGGTATTTCTACAGTGTGAAATGACGCTTTCCGTAAAAGGGTTTTAACAAATTAAATTTTTATTAGTATTATCAGTTTAAACTGTATCAGTTACTTTCCCTATGAGACATATCTGAAATAGCATTAAAAAGGAAAAAATCATAAATTTAGAAGGCAAGTCGCGGTGTGTTAATATTATTAAATTTGACTACAAATTTGCCCATGTCATGCTTACGTTTTTTTTTTCTTTCTTTTTTTAAAATTTTGGAACAAAATAGGGGAGAACAAAAATCAAAAAAAAAAAAAAAAAAAATTTTTATCAGATAATAAGTGGCATAGTAATATATATATATATATATATATATATATATATATATATATATATATATATATATATATATATATATATATATATATATATATATATATATATATATATAGGGACCGACCGGGGTTGGAATTTGGCCGGGGCCGGGGTCACCCAAATTTGGCAGGGGCCGGGGTTCTGGCCGGGGTTTCCTAAAATTTGTAAAGAGGTCAAAAGCACTGAAATTTAAGGTTAAGAAAATTAGATATAAGGTTTATTTAATTGTAAGGAAGGAGTAGAATAGCGAACATTCACTTAAATTAATGATTATATGCATTTTCTCCAAAAAAAAAATCAAAAAATTAGTTTTGTATGGGTAAAGTTTAAAAAAAGTACAAAAATTAAAAAAAAAAAATATTCTAATTCATAATGGTGATTCAACAGGTTTACTTAAGTAAGACCCTAAGGTAAAGTTTGAAAAAAATGTAAGATATAAAATTATCAATTTAACCTGTATTTATACATATCATTGTTATTTTATTGCCATGTATCAAACTTGTATCATTTAGCTGCATTATTTAAAAATTATTATTTTGTTTATACTTTCAGTCAATATGGCTAAAAGATCAGCTTCTGCAGTATTTGAATACTTTACAATGTTTCAGGATTGGCTCGAAATAGCTAAATGTTAACATCTGCAGTCAGAAAATTAGAAGAGAACCTCCGGGTGCTACAAGTAAAAAAAAAAAAAAAAAAAAAAAAAAAAAAAAAAAAAAAAAAAAAAAAAAACACAAAGATGAACATTCACTAGCAGAAAAGGAGCGGTCAAAAGAAACAGAAAAGAAAAAAAATCTTAATTTTCTTATATTTTGTTTGAAATTTTTTTATTATTATTTGACTGACTTGAGCTGAAATTTTCAAAGTATGTGAATTTTTTCACGAAGTTCTGAGTTGATTTCGAGCATTTTTTTGAGTCTATAACGGTTTGAAACTTATTTGGACCCAAAGGTGAGAAAAATGAATAACTGGATCAAACCACTGGTCCACATGAGCTGAAAATTTAGCTGAATACCTTTGCCCCAATTTCTTGCATTGGTGGGAATAGGTTTTTGATATCACGTCTAGAAAAAAGTTATATAAGCACTTGAAAAAAAATTTGCAAAAATCGTACCCTTCTGGAGGAAAAAATTATTTATAAAAAACGCTACCTACTATTTTTTTTTAATTTGTGAATATTGTTTAGAAGAGGGCAGGGCAACAATATTTATTTAGTGCATATTTAAATGCTCTTTGTTTGAAGCGAGATATATAGCCTCTCAAACTTTGGGAATTTTTGAAATTTGGCCAAAAATGGACCTTTTTGAAGGCTATATCTCAAAACCAACGAATGTCATCGAATAAAGTACATAGAGGAATTTTTAGCCCCACCCCTCCTCTATACACACCAAAAATAGGAAATGTCATAGTTGTATTTTTTTTTTAAAAATTTTGTTTGAAAAGGTGGATTTTTTTAGTTCAAAAAATTTTTTTTTTTCTATAGTTCGTCAGTTTTTGGCTTATAACATTTTTCCTATAACTCTGGGAACAAAAGTCTATTAGAGACTTTTGTATCCCATTTAATTTTGAATAAATAGTCCAATTTTCAGCTCATTCTAAAATGTGGTTTGGCACCGCCATTCAATTAAAAAAGGGTAAAATTTCAACAAAAAAAAAAATAAATAAATAAAAAACTTTTAACCGTAATAGACTCGGAAAAACGCTACAAATGGACTTTTCTTACCGGTAAAAAATCTATATAACAAAGTTTCAGCAGAATCGGCTGAAAATTAAAAAAAAAAAATATTTTAAGTATAATTTGCCATTTTAACCACGGCCAGCAACCCCGGTTTTCCCTGATTTTTGGCCGGGGCCCCGGTCGGTTCATATATATATATATATATATATATATATATATATATATATATATATATATATATATATATATATATATATATATATATATATATATATATAATATATATATATATATATATATAATTAGGTCAGGTCGAAACTAATACTTTTGTCGAATTTATAAATTTTACACTATATTGGAAATTCAGCATGATGATTTAAAACTATGTGAAATATTTCAGTTGAGCGACCCTCCTACCCCCATTTTGATGGAAATAGAGATATTTTTAAAATTTAGTCTTAAAATTAGACTCCGAAAAATTTACCAACTAATTTGGATTCAATATTTTATGTAATGCTCTAAGCACAGATATCGCACAGTTTCACACTCGAAAACATATTTTGAGCACAAATCCGAAATAGAGCTTAAAGAAATTTTATTAGTTTCAATTTTCATGAGTTGTAATATTTCGAAGATTGGTTATAAATAAGCATTTTTTTTAATATCAATGTTTTATTAATGTATAAAACAGACATAATACTAATATGTACATCGCTGTGTGTTGCTTAGTGATAATTTAATAACTGAAACAGTAACATGTGTTTTTGGCATTTTGTGATATACGTGAAATGCAATGTCTTGCGTACAATATATTATATGTACTTAGCATTATTTATAAGTGGATATAATTTTATATTATATATAATTATTGTATAATATATATTAATATTATGTAATATATATACTTAATCACTATTTTAAGATTCTGCATTAAAAATTAATGAATATATATATTTTTATATAATGGCTATAAGAAATAAAAGTTTTATTTCTTTGTTTAGTCCGCCATGCGAATTTTCACCCGCGATGACACCATCGAAAGCTAACGGTTACAGGCATTACCTATTTATTACTAAGAAAGAACAGATAGCCACGAAAGGATCGGCAACCGCTAAAGATTGTCTTAAAATCGTTTCAAGTGATATGATAATCATTTTGGATAACTTCTCCTTCCCCCACATAGGATTTAATGGTGCATGGCTAAAGACTGAAAGGCCTGTGCAATCCGCTTTAAATATAAATAAAACCCCAAATACCCAACACATTTGATGCAATGTTTGACATTTTTACTTGTAATTGCTATGAAAAAAAATATCAAGAAAAGACTGTAGGTGTAAAGATAAAATTAACACTGGTAAAGTAGGAAGAGTGCTCATATTGATTGAAATATATCTTGAAAGACCTATAAAGTGGCTAATTTCTATTCTCCATGCTAATGAGCTCCCATTCAGGCATGTTTTTCAGACAATAGATGGGAAACCATCAGGACAACCTACCTTTCAATGCACTTTTGGGCATGAAATTCAAAAAGATTTAACTAAATGTAAGATAGTTAACTTTCTTCCGGAACACTCCAAAATTACACAGATCCCCAAAAATATTGCTATGCAACTCAGTAAAGAACAAAAATATTTCTTTAACATGTACCTTAGTATAAAACATGGACATGTGTCATCATCATTAGCCAGTAAATCGTCTGGTGCACTTCATCATTCTTGATAGCTAACAACAGCAAATCGAATCTTAAGACTATATGTATTAACACAAACTCAAGGTAAAACCCTTGAAGACCTAGTAAATATTGTAATGCAAATTTATGCTTCAGGCTGGTTCTGGATAAAGAGTCATCCGAAGGCAACTCACGGAGATTATAATTTTTGGTATTTAATGAATCTTCTTAAAGGAGCAGGTAAAATATATACAGTGATTCTGAAACGTACACTTTAACAAAACTCATACTTTTCTTACTTTGAAAATATGTTACTAGGGATCATAACAGAAGATCAAAAATCGATCAAGGAGTTAGCTGTGAGTAGCAAAATTCAAGCAAGGGATCAAAATACCAATAAAATAAGATTTTCAGCTTCCAAGAACACTAAACTTTAATGCAGAGGATTACTGGAACATAAACGAACAGAAGGAAATAACTCAACCACCAATTATCAAGGACTTTTCTAATGGAGATTTATAATATTACAAATGAGTCGGTTCAAACAATAAAGTTTTCCTGTCACAGCCAAAGAGTGGACAGTGCAGTAAATATTGTAACACAATTTTCTCTGCATAGAATCGAATACAAAAAAAAATATATATATAAATATATATATATATATATATATATATATATATATATATATATATATATATATATATATATATATATATATATATATATATATATATATATATATATATATATATATATATATATATATAGAGTTAACCTAAAGTATATATCCTGCGTTTACTCTATGAATATATTCTTTATTATGATTCAGTAATGACTACGTTCTATGTGATAAACATTTGCAATCTCATTCTGTTGATTCCACCTCGTGTATTGTACCACGACTTGTGCTATGTGATATACATGTAAATAAAGGCTAGGTAAGAAAAGCTGTTTGTCTCTATGTCCTGCCCCATGTAACATTTATATTTATATTTCCGCCATTATGACCAATAATATAACAACAGGTTATGGGCGCAGGCGTTTATATTTCGATGGCGATGTAGAAAAATATGAATTGTGGGAAGTTAAATTCTTAGGACATTTAAGGCTGCAAAATTTGCTACACGTGATAAATGATTCTACCGCTGATGTTGATAGCGATGATAATGCAAAAGTTTTTGCAGAGTTAGTGTTAGTCCTAGATGATAGAAGTTTATCCCTTATCATAAGAGATGCTAAGGATGATGGCAAGAAAGCCTTAAAAATATTACATGACCATTATTTGGGTAGCAGTAAGCCTAAAGTTATAGATTTATATACAGAGCTAACGTTATTGAAATTAGGATGTGATGAAGATGTTACTGATTACATTTTAAGGGCAGAGACAGCAGCTACATTTTTGAAATCAGCTGGTGAAACTGTAAGTGACAGTTTACTTATAGCTATGGTTTTGAAAGGCCTACCTTCAGGGTACAGAACTTTTTCGACGGTAATTATTCAGAAAGAGAAAGCCATGACATTTAGTGAATTTAAAGTAGCTCTAAGAAGTTTTGAAGAGACAGTAAAGAGCCAACAGACAGATATTAAGGCAGAAAATAATGTTATGAAGATAAAAGATAGGAAAAGTTATGTGAAATGTTTTTCTTGTATAAAAGTAGGGCACAAGCAATTTGAATGTACATTGAAACTCAACAATCATCAGATTACTAAGCAAGCTTATAGAGGAAGAGGGGAGATATAGGCAGTATTATAAAAGATGGTGTGTTAATTGTAATTCACAAACCCATGATACAGAATTTTGTAGAAAAAATAATTCAGCTAAGATTGCAAAGGATGATAGTGATGAGAGTCATTCTTATGCATTTATAATTAATGAAATGGGTAATGTAGGACACACACCAAGTAATTTATTAGTAGATTCAGTGGAGCTACCATATTTTATGTGATAATCAAAATTTATCAGCTTTGAAGAAAACTTTGACCCTCAAATCATTTTATTGAATTGGCAGATGGTAGCAGGATGAATAATGCTGCAATTGGGAGAGGCCATGCTAAAGTATCAATATGTGATGTTAATGGTAAGTGTCATAGTATTTTATTGAAAAATGCTCTTTGTGTACCATCATATAAACAAGATATATATTTTCAGTGCAGGCAGCTGCGAAGAATGGAGTTTCTATAAATTTTACACCAAAAATTTGCTGAATTAGTAGCACCTGATGGTACAGTATTTAATATTAAGAAGACAGGAGGTTTATATTTCCTGAACAATATTGGTATTAAGAAAATGGGTTCTTATAGTTTGCAAGATTGGCATAAAATTATGGGCCATTGTAATGTTCAAGATGTTTTAAAACTTGAAAGTGTTGTAAATGGTATGAATATTATTACTAAAGGAAATTTTGATTGTTGTACTTGTGATCTGGGCAAAATGACTCAGATTAGAAATAGAGAAGCTGAAAAATATACTACTTGGTATATTAGAATTAGTATATTGTGATTTAGCAGGTCCTATTGATCCTGTTGCAAGGGATGGTTTTAAATATGCTATTTCTTTTGTAGATGACTATTCTGGTGCAATTTTTGTGTATTTATTGAAGAGTAAAACTGATACGATTTCTGCAACAGAAAAATTTCTAGCAGATATTTCCCCATATGGGACTGTAAAGAGGTTGAGGTCAGATAATGGTACAGAGTTTACCTCTGCAGACTTCAAATCACTCCTCATAAAGAATCATTTAAAGCAGGAATTTTTAGCACCGTATTCGGCGAATCAAAATGGAAAAGAGGAGTGTACATGGAGAACTCTTTTTTAAATGGCTAAATGTTTATTATTAGAAGCTAAATTGCCTAAAACATTATGAACTTATGCAGTGAAAACTTCAGCGTATATTCGCAATAGGTGTTATCATTCAAGGACAGGTAAAACTCCTTATGAACTAATAACAGGAAGAAAATCAAATTTAAGTAATATGCATGTATTTGGATCAATTTGTTATGCATACTCACAGGAGAAAAAGAAATTAGATGCACGCAGTAAACAAGGAATTTTTGTTGGGTATGACAATGAAAGCCCAGCATATCTTGTATGTTTTCCTGAGCAGAAAAATATTAAGAAAGTGAGATGTGTTTAAATTTGCAGAAAAAATTTGGACAAGAAGAAACATCTGAATTTGAATATGAATATACAAGACCAAGGACTCAAGAATATGGATCTATAGAAGAAAAAGAAAATGAGGAACCTAATAAAGAAGAATTAGGTGAAAATGAAAAACATGAAAACAGATATCCAAAGAGACAGAGAAATAAGCCAAAGTATCTTGAAGACTATGTTGATGATATGGATCAAAATTTATTAAATGTTAATTATTCTATGGATTATTGTTATAGAGCAACAAGTGTCCCAAAATCTTTTTTAGAAGGTCTGTCAAGTTCTGATTCACATTATTTCAAGAAACTAAATGATGAAGAAGAAATCAAAGTAAGATATGTGACAAAAGGATACTCACATATGAAAGATTTGGAATATCAAGAAACGTTTTTAATCTGGCTGTTGATGCAAGTGTCAGTACAAGAAATATTTGTTAATCAGATGGATGTGAAAACTACATTTTTAAATGCAGGTTATGAACAAAGTGATGTAAATGGTAATTGGATAACTTGTAAATTAAATAAATCATTATAAGTGTTAAAACAAAGTGGCAGAATTTGGAATAACGTATTAGATTCGTTTCTCATATCTCAAAATTTTGTGAAATCTGTAGTTGATACATGCGTTTATATTAACGTTGATGAAGAATATAAAATTTATATTACATTAAAAATTTGTGTGGATGATATAATTGCTGCCAGAAATATTATTATTTTAAATGATGTTAAAACAATATTGCCAAATAAATTGAAAATGAAAGGTTTGTGTTAACTATCTATGTTTTCAGGTATTGAATTGAAATTTGAGAATAACTGTATTAGTATGAAAGAATGTAAATATATTGAAAAATATTAAGTAAATTTAAAGAGTAATTGTAATCAAAATATAATTCCAAGTGATCTTAGTGTTAATAAACTTAAGTATTGTGGTTCAAAATTGTTGACAGGTGGTAAGTTGTACAGAGAAATTGTTAATTTTTATGTTGATAATCAAGATGTTATTTCATTAGCTAAATATCCTATACATCACCAGAGATCAAAACATATAGATATTAGGTATCATTTTATTAGGAATGAAATTCAAAATGGTATTGTAGATTTAAAATATGTAAAGTTTGAAGACAATGTATCTGATATATTTCAAAAATCTGCATCAAAAAGTAAGTTGTTAAAATTTGAAAACATTAGAAGTATACTTTAGATTTAGAGGGGGTGTTAGAGTTAACCTAAAGTATATGTACTGTTGATACTCTATGAATATACTCTTTGTTATGATTCAGTAATGACTATGTTTTATGTGATAAACATTTGCAATCTCATTCTGTTGATTCTACCTCGTGTATTGTACCACGACTTGAGCTATGTGATATACATGTAAATACAGGCCTAGGTTAGAAAAGCTGTTTGTCTCTATGTCCTGCCCTATGTAACATTTATATTTATATTTCCGCCATTATTACCAATAATGTAATAACAATATATATATATATATATATATATATATATATATATATATATATATATATATATATATATATATATATATATATATATATATATATATATATATATATATATATATAGGTAAAGGTGTAGATTGTTTCTAAGTTACGATTTTTAGAAAATATCGATATTCGAAAATATCGAAGCTGCCGTAAAAGAGGCCTAACCTATACAAGAACGTTGCCGCAGATACAGGCCTACGGCCCTATTACACCACACATACACACAATTATTATTACTTACTTTCCTAGCGTACTTAGTTCGACTTATCATAACCTGAACTACCGAAGTTGCCGTAAAAGAGGCCTAACTTATACATGTAAGGATATCGATTAATATAAAATATCGATATAAAAAATATCGAAACTCAGAAACAATCTGCACCTAAGCCAGTAATTTTTTTTTTTTAAATTAAATATATATATATATATATATATATATATATATATATATATATATATATATATATATATATATATATATATATATATATATATATATATATATATATATATATATATATTACAAGACGTAGTCCGAGTAGACAAACCTCTATTATGACAGCCCGGAATTCTTAATAAACTCTTAATAGTGTCTAGGGGTAGCAGAAATATTTATTAAAATAAAATGATATTCCTATTAATTTAGTTAAAAAAATAACTTAAGTACAGGAAATAATAATTCCTTAGTATTGCTGTCTCCTTTAAGGAAGTCTATTGTTTTCCTTGTTCAATTGCTTTGTTTCGGGAGGAACTCTACTTTTCCTATTTATTTACATTTCACTCTCAGGAGGTATTCAACTTCTCCTATAATTTATTTATTCTTTCAAGGAGGAATTCAACTACTCCTGTTTATTATTTTATCTTTTCAGGAGGAATTCTACTTCTCCTATTTACTCAATTCTTCCGGAGGTATTCAACTTCTCCTACTTATTTATTTAATTTCTTCCAGGAGAAATTCTACTTCTCCTGGTTCAAGTCTAAATGAAGCAACCATTTTCAGCGGTCGAAAAAAAACGTAAGAATTTAGTGTAAATTTAAAATGATTTCGGGTAAAAATAAGTAAAAGTAGTGAAGTCTAATAATTCAATTTTTTGTATTTTTTTTTTAATTAGTATATATATATATATATATATATATATATATATATATATATATATATATATATATATATATATATATATATATATATATATATATATATATATATATATATATATAATCATAAAAATAAACTAAATTAAAAATTAGCGATATCCTTTAATACCGTTATGAATAATTTCCTTATTAATCAATAACCTAATCTAATCTAACCTAACGTAACCTAACCTACCTAACTTAACGTAACCTAACCTACCTAACTTAACGTAACCTAACCTACCTAACTAATAACCTAACCTAACCCACCTAACTTAACGCAACCTTAATTACCTAACTTAACGTAACCTAACCTACCTAACGTAACCTAACCTAACCTAACCTAACCTAACCTAACCTAACATAACCTAACCTAACCTAACCTAACCTAACCTAACCTAACCTAACCTAACCTAACTTAACGTAACCTAACCTACCTAACTTAACGTAACCTAACCTACCTAACCTAACGTAACCTAACCTACCTAACTTAACCTAACCTAACCTAACCTAACCTACCTAACATAACCTAACATAACCTAACCTACCTAACCTAACGTAATCTTTTCAACTCTCTCTCTCTCTCTCTCTCTCTCTCTCTCTCTCTCTCTCTCTCTCTCTCTCTCTCTCTCTCTCTCTCTCTCTCTCTCTCTCTCTCCTCTCTATATATATATATATATATATATATATATATATATATATATATATATATATATATATATATATATATATATATATATATATATATATATATATATATATATATATATATATATATATATATATATATATATATATATATATATATATATATATATATATATATATATATATATATATATATATATATATATATATATATATATATATATATATATATATATATATATATATGAACTAAAATTAAATATAAAAAACATCTTATTTTATACTTTTTAAACTTCACTTTATATATAAATATTTATATATATTAAAAAAAAGTTTTAAGGAAAATTTAATTTTTTTGAAATGTATTGAAAACTGTTAGGGTATTTTTTACATTTTCAGAGATGGTTGCTTCATTTGACATTGTGCCCTTCTCCTTTATTCTTTTTAGAGGTATTCTACTTCACCTTTTACTATTCCCTGGAGGTGTCCAACTCCTCCTGTTTGTCTACTCTATTGACCCTTTTCTCGGGTTCCTCTCTTTATAGATTACGGTCAGTGAAATGACCCCGGATCAGTCTAATCATTATTTTAAATACTTATCTCTGTTAACCTTAATACTACCAAACTTAGTTTCAATAAATCGCAGAGAAATTGCAAAGCGTCTCTTCTACGTTCTCATAATAATATTGAATGAATGAATTTTACTATACTTACATTCAAAGATATCAATTCTCGCCATTCATAAATTTTCAAATTTTTTAATTGTTATTAAATATGCGCGAAGTTCAAAATCGTAACAATGGCGTGCCTTTCATTGTTACTATATATATATTTTTTAATTTTTTTTTATTTTACCTCTGGAGGCAAAGGCCAGAGGCCTACCAGTATTCCACCAGAGTTAGGGGGAAAGTCGGGAACATGGTCTAATTAAAAGCCGACATGACCTGATACACGGCGTTTGAAGGTGGCTAAGTCATAGGAAGTTGGGAAAATATATGAAAGAAGTGTGTTCCAGACTTTAAAAGTAGAGTACATGTAAGATTGAGCCTAGCAGTTAAGTCTGGGGACAGAGAGTTGGACAGAGAAAGGATGAGACTGTGTAGAAAGACGAGTCGCACGAACACTTCTCAGTGGAGGAGGTATGCGACGAGAGAGTTCAGAAGAGCAGTGTTCATTGTAATAGCGATAGAAAAGAGAGAGTGACGCAACATTGCGACGGGCAGAGAGAGATTGGAGAGAATTAGTGAGAGCACGAGAGTTGATAAGGCGAAAAGCTCTAGACTCCACCTTTTCCAGGAGAGCTGTATGAGTGGAACCACCCCAGATGTGTGACGCATACTCAATACAAGGGCGAACAACACCCCTATACAGAGCACGAAACTGGGGTGGTGTGAAGAAATACTCAAGGCGCCTCAGAACACCCAACCTCTTAGAAGCTTCTTTAGAAAGAGAGGTAATGTGATCTTTCCAAGAAAGATCACGAGAAAAGGAAACACCTAGAATATTAAGGAGAGATGAAGGTTTGAGTTGCGTGTTTTCGAAGAAGATATCGTAGTTGCGTGGAAGATTGTGGCGAGTAGAGAGATGGAGGAATTGAGTTTTTGAGGCATTGAAAACAACCATGTTTTCTCTGCCCCAATTTGAAATGAGATAGATCAGAGGTTAGTTGCTCCAAGGCACCCTCCTTGCCTCTATTAACTGTTGCTGGGAGGGGCGCCTTTCAAAATGAAAAGAGTAATGAAGGGTGGAATCATCAGCATAGGAGTGGATAGGAGATGAAGTAATAGAGATAAGGTCATTAAGGAAAAGCAGAAAAAGTGTTGGGGATAGGACATATCCTTGAGGAACACCACTATTAATAGATTTATAGGATGAACGGTAGCCGTCTACAACAGCTGCTATAGAACGACCAGAAAGGAAATCAGAGAGAAGATCACAGAGAGAAGGATAGATTCCGAAAGAGGGAAGTTTAGAAATCAAAGCTTTGTGCCAGACTCTATTGAAAGCTTTCGATATGTCTAGCACCACAGCAAAAGATTCACCGAAATGCCGAAGAGCGGAAGACCAAGAGTCAGAGAGAAGGGAAAGAAAATCACCAGTAGAGCGTTTCTTGCGAAAGCCATACTGGCGATCTGAGATAAGATTAGAAGAATTGAGATGTTTCCAAATCTTCCTGTTAAGGATAGATTCGAAAACTTTAAAAGAACGGAGGTTAAAGAAATTGGACGGTAGTTAGAGGGTTGAGAGGGGTCCTCCTTCTTCGGCATAGGCTGAATGAGCACACGTTTCCAGCAAGTAGGGAAGGTTGAAGTAGAAAGACATAGACGAAATAGTTTACCAAGGCAGGGTGCAAGCTCGGAAGCGCAAGTTTTGAGAACCACAGGAGGAATACCATCAGGACAGTACGCCTTCTTAGTGTTCAGCTCAGAGAGAGCAGAAGTGACATCTTTAGAAGAAATTACAATTTTAGGCATAAATGAGTTGGAAGGGGTTGAAGGAGAAGGAACAGCTCCGGAATCGTCTAAGGTAGAATTAGAGAAAAAAGTTTGAGTGAAGAGTTCAGCTTCAGAAGAAGGTAAAACAGCAGTTATGCCGTCGGAAGATATTTACGGAAGGAAAGAGGAAGAAGCAAAGTTAGAGTTGACATTTTTTGCAAAATGCCAGAAAGAGCATGAGGAAGAGGAACCAGAAAGATATTGCATTTTTTACAGAGAAAAGAGTTTTTGATGTTACGAAGAATAGACTTTGCACGATTCCGGAATGAAAAATAAGTTGCATGAGTTTCTGGAGTTTGAAGAAGACGGTAATCCCTGAAGGCAGCATCCCTACGGCGGATAGGGTGAGAACAAGTAGAGTTAAAAGAAGGTTTGTTGGGTTTAGTATAAGGGAAAGAAAATGGAATGTACGCCTCCATGCCAGAGAGAATCACCTCAGTAATGCGTTCTGCACACTCCGAGGGACACCTCCCACGGAAGCAATAATCATTCCATGGGAAATCAAAGAAGTACGACCTCAAGTCCGACCAGCTTGCGGCACCGAAGTGCCACAAACGTTTCCTTTCAATAGAAGGGGGTCTTTCCTGCGGAAGACTTGAAGAGAAAGAAGAGGATACAGATAAGAGGATAAGAAGGTGAAAGGAGGAACCCAAAGGATGAAAGAGTTTAACAGTATAAGGAGAAGGATTAGAAGTTAGAAAAAGGTCTAGAATGTTGGGTTCATCTCCAAGACGATCAGGGATACGAGTAGGGAGCTGCACCAACTGTTCAAGGTCGTTTTGGATAGCGAAATGGAAGGCACGTTCACCAGCTGTATCATGAGAGCTGGAGAAAGCCATTGGCGGTGGTGAACATTGAAATAACCTTATATGATGATTTCAGAGAAATGAGAAGAAAGAATGTGCTCTATTTTGGAGTTTAAATAGTCGAAGAATTTAGGATAGTCAGTAGAATTAGGAGATAAATAAACAGAACAAATGAATTTAGTCGTAGAATGGCAAGAGAGCCGAAGCCATAAGGTGGAAAATTCAGAAGACTCCAAATTAGAGACACGAGAACAAACAACATCATTGCGCATGTATGCACAAAAACCGCCTTTGACTGAAAATTGAGGATAGAGACAGTAGGAGGAAACAGAATAGGGTTTGCTGTCGCAACGCTCAAACATCTGACTTTCGGTGAAGAATAAGAGAGGTGATGTTCAACAAAGTGGAAATTGAAGTGTATACCGCGAATGTTGCAGAAATTAATGAAAAAAATAGACCGTGCATCCGGAACAGCCGGCTGCAAATTCCTGGTGGCACCAACCCCATCACCGAAGGCCACCAACTCCCAAGTGGTAATGGGGGAAGGGGTGGATGAGGTGCTATCTTTGTAATCCACCCCTCCTGGATTCTCCAAGGCTAATATATTCGTCGCAATAATTAATTAGATTTTTTTTGAAGGGATGTGTGAATGAAAAAGTGTTTATTGTGTGTAAAAGGAGATCCTACTCCGTGTAGAAAGAAGTGTACATGAGCGCAAAAAAAAAAAAAAAAATACCGTACCATTGGGCACCAGGATAAGATGGGAAGTACCCTTAACATCCGTATACTCAATGGGGGAGGGTAATCTCAACGCCTCTCTACTTCCCTCCCCCGTGTATATATATATATATATATATATATATATATATATATATATATATATATATATATATATATATATATATATATATATATATATATATATATATATATATATATATATATATATATATATATATATATATATATATATATATATATATATATATATATATATATATATATATATATATATATATATATATATATATATATATATATATATATATATATATATATATATATATATATATATAATAATAAAATTTTTAAAAAAAAAAAAAAAAAAAAAAAAAAAAAAAAAAAAAAAAAAAAATTTAAAAGATAAAAGAAAAAAAAAAAAAAATTACCTTGAAATTTTAATGTTATCAATATAAAGGTTCATTTCCTCCATTAAACAAGGATGATCAAACTCGTCCTTTTCGCAACCAACATTAAAATTGTTTTTGATTGTTAATCTCCCAAAGTCCAGCAATATACCACAAGATGAAGATGAATTGTGTGGAATAAATATATTTGGAGCCTGTAATATATATATATATATATATATATATATATATATATATATATATATATATATATATATATATATATATATATATATATATATATATATATATATATATATATATATATATATTAGAGGTGGACCGGATATCCGCATCCGCATCCGCATCCGCAACTGCGGATATCCGCATCATTTTTCCAATATCCGCATCCGCGGATATCCGCAATTGGATATCCGCAACCGCATCCGCATACGCGGATAGTTTTGAAGAAAAAACTAAGCAACAAACAATTATTAAAAGTTTAGGAAATATGAAAAAATGAGATAAAAATGATAGCAAATCAAAATCAATGGATAATAAAATTGCTGAAATGATAGTTTTAGATGATTTGCCATTCACTCATGTAGAAGATTTAAGCTTTCAAAGATTGACGGAAGAAGATTCTCCACAGTATGTTCTAAAGCAAAGAAAGTTTTACAGAGACTTGATATGTGAGGAAATGTATTCGTCGGTAGCAAGTAAAATAGAATCAACTGTATCATCCCTAATTAATACATGCAATGGATCATTTACAATTGATGAATGGTCTGACAGCACATCTGGAGTTTCTCTTTTATCCCTCACGTATCATGCAATCGATAAAAACTTTCAAAGGCAAAACTTTGTATTGAATGCAGAACCTCTTTCTGAGCTCCATACAGGCGACTATCTTGAAACTGTATTTGAAAAGATGCTGACAAAATGGAAGATTTCATTAAATGAAGTGCACTGCGTAGTCAGGGATTCGGGCACAAATATAAAAAAAAGCACTTTCTCTGGCAAGAGTGAAAAATGTAGATTGCTTTGCACACCAAACTCAGATAGTAGTTAAAATTCCATTATGAGTCAAAAATGTGTATCCGATTTAATAACCAAATGTAGGTTAATTGCTACGCATTTCAATCACTCCGTTGTAGCCCAAAATGAGCTGAAGAAAATACAAACAAGATTAAATGTTCGTCCACTTTCTGTCATGCAAGATATTCCAACAGGCTGTTATAGTAGTTTGCATATGCTTGAGAGGATGAGCGAAATTAATGAGGCCATTTGCCTTTATGCTTCAAGCAGCACAAAAATAAAGCTTCTAACAGCTGACGAAAATGACATTTTAAATAATTGTATTAATATCCTTAAGCCTTTTGAAGAATTAACAAAGACTATAAGTTCAGCTGAATCATGTTTGTCAGATGTGATACCACTTGTTTCAACATTGAAAGTTGTGTTAACAAATGTTATTAAGTCTAAGGGAGTTTCAAGGATGACTGAAACATTAATGAAGGAGATGAACGACAGATTTGAAAACCTGGAAAATGATGATGCTTATACAATTGCAACCTTTTTAGTAGATCCTAGGTACAAAACAAAATTTTTTAAACCACTTGTTTCTCAGAATGTTAAAATCAAATTAGGATGCTTATCCGATGAGACGATAGAAACAGCTAAAATAACGCCTTTCAAGAAAAAGCAAAAGCTCTCAGATACAAAAGAAACAAAATCTGTTAGCTTAAGCATTGCTAAATCAATGAAAGATCTTCTAGCTTCCAGCAGCGATGAAGAATCACAGTCAGAAGTGTCAAAGGATACAATATCGATTATTGAAAATTATCTGAAACTCCCATGTTTGGAGGCAGATAAAGACCAACTGGTTTGGTGGAAAGATAATTGCAAAAGTTTCCCTTTTCTTGCTGAGCTGGCAAGGACTTATTTAGCATGTCCTTCAACTAGTGTTGCTAGTGAGCGTCTTTTCAGTGGAGCAGGCCTCATTTACGACGAAAAGCGAACCAAACTTTCACCTGAAAGAGCCCAAAAGCTTTTATTTCTAAAAAATAATTTACCAATTATAAACTTCTAATGGAATATGTGAAACTGTGAAGTGTGAAGTAATACTGAATTACTGGCTAAATATATATATATATATATATATATATATATATATATATATATATATATATATATATATATATATATATATATATATATATATATATATATATATATATATATATATATATATATATATAACCTTTTTCCAAATGGGTGGAGGTTGGGGAAAGAGGTTGGTGGGGTGTTCAAGAGTTGGGTCCCCGTCCCACACCCTGGTAGCATAGATTCTGGATATTATATTTAAAATTCCAAGAATCTATGGCAAAAACTCTTAAAAATTTAAACTATCCGCATCCGCATCCGCATCCGCATCTGCGGATATCCGCAATTGAATATCCGTAACCGCATCCGCATCCGCGGATAGTAAAAAATTACTATCCGGTCCACCTCTAATATATATATATATATATATATATATATATATATATATATATATATATATATATATATATATATATATATATATATATATATATATATATATATATATATATATATATATATATATATATATATATATATTATATATATATATATATATATATATATATATATATATATGTTAGTACCTGTACACGCGCTGTCACTGCTCACTGGGATACGGCATTGCTGGGTTGGAAGGCAACACCAGGGACAACACCTAGACAAAACAAAAGGAAATTAAGACACAAGGAAAATCAAATCTGGAACGACAGGTTCAAGGCATCGAGAAAGGCGAAAAGTGCACCACCTCGAAAATGAAGAGATTCCGATAAGAGGTGAGAAAGATGGTTTCCGGAGGGGTTGGTACATAAATCAGGAAAGTACCTCTGTCTGCATGATGACAGAGAAGAACAACCTACCAGGATGTGATGGACTGAAAAAGGATCGCCAGAAAGAAAAGTGATAGACCGGAGAGTCCTCCAGGGACATGAAGTAGCTGTGACTGAAATTGGTATGAATTGATACGGAGGCGCGTCAAGGACACCTCCCAGAGAGAAAAGTGATAGACCGGAGAGTCCTCCAGGGACATGACGTAGCTGTGACTGAAATTGGTAGGAATTGATACGGAGGCGCGTCAAGGACACCTCCCTTCGACGGCTAAGGTGACAAGAAAACGAGAAAACGACAAAGGATGAACGAAGAGTTTTACCTTTCGCAGCTTAGTACCGCGGGCATCTTCCCTTCAGCAGGCCTCCCAACACGCAAGATATCACGACGTATATGGGAGTAGAGATCAGGAGAGGGAACACAACCATTCTGTACGTGTAAAGGAAGGGGAAACCCACAGACAGTCGGAGTCGAAGCGGCCAGGTTAGCAGCTCTGTCAGCTTTTCATTTACCGAAATATCGACTTGTGATGATATCCAACAAAAGCCGATAGTTTTCTTCCGTGAATGAAGCAGTAAGAGGAAGTTCTGGAACAGAGAAACCAATGAGCTTCTGGAGTGCACTTTTGGAGTCTGGAATATGATATGTCACAGCGTCGGTGAAGGCCAAAATTCTGGAAAGGGCCAGAAGTATTGCTAGTAACTCGGAAGTAAAGAATATAAAGTAACAGTGTGGGAGGTGGGTGCAGTTGGGAAACACAGCGGATGCTCCCACACCGTTATTCTTCTAAGAGCAGTCAATGAACACCGATACCGCTCCTGCATGGAGTTCAAGATGTAACAAAAAGTAGGACCGGAGCAAAGATGGATGGGTGTCGCATTTTAAGAAAATAGAGGATAACAAACAAACCAGCGGCGGTGGGTCTAACCATATCTCACAATGGTCATCATACGTGTATGGAAGGACCCGCCACCCCCCCCACCGCAGAGGGATGTGGAGGAATTCAAAAATGTAGGTCACAACCGAAGCAAAAGGCCAATAAGCAGGGCGAAGAGCAAGAGTGTCAAGAAGAGGCGTCAAAGTTGAGGGCACAGGGATCTAAAAGCGGAGGAATAAAGAGCACATGCTGCTCCAGTCGAAGAGACAGGGGCATCACGCCAGTCTCCACTTCCAGACTCACCTTCGGAGAAGATAGAAAGGCTTGAGTCGCTATACGGTGACCATTATTTTGGATGGAGTCCAAAAGATGGAGGTAGGACTTGAAGGTCTGCCCATATATAGACCTCCCATAATCCGATTTGGAAAGCATTAAAGAGCTGAAGCAGGATTCGTCTATCGGCACCCCAAGTCATCGAAGTAACACCGGTGACACCGAGCTTTAAGGCCGAGGATATGGGGAAGATAAGTGAGCCGATAATCCAATATCAAAACCAGAAATCGCACCTGGATCTGGATCTTGGTCATGGAGGAGCCCTAGAGGAACAACTCGGGGAAAGACACACTGTCCCCTGCGTCTCCTACGACGGCGAAAAAGAACAGCTTTTGTTTTACCGACGAAAAACTGAAAACTCCGACCTTCACACTAGGATATGATTTTTCAATGGCCAGCTGAAGCTGGCGTTCCATGCAGGCGAGCTTGGCCCCAGAATATATATAGCAAGATTATCAACATAAAGAGAGTACCGAACAGGAGGAGGTATATCGACAACAACGTCATTGAAACCAAGTGCAAAAAGCGTAACAATAAGAACACTGCACTGTGGGACCTCCTCATCAAGGACAAAGTGTCGAGATAAGGTGATGACACAGCGGACCTGAATGGTTCTGTTGGACATGAGGTTCTGCAAAAACAAAGGGAGCTGCCCAATCAGGTCCAAAAGAATGAAGTTTGTACAACATGCCCGACAGCCAAGTAGAATCATACGCTTTCTCAAGATCGAAAAACACTGCCAAGACCATTTTGTTAGCGGAAAAGGAATCCCGGATGTCGCGGTCTAGTCGAAGAAGAGGATCGAGGGTAGACCGATGGATACTAAAACCAAATTGAAGTGACGAAAACGCGTTCAGTTTCTCTAAAGTGGGAAGGCGGTTTGAAACCATACGCTGCATAATCTTGCAGGTATGACAAGTCAGAGTGATGGGTCTGTGGTTGGTAGCTTAAGATATGACTTTAGCAAGTTTGGGAATGGGAACAGCATTCGCAGTAGCCCATGCAGGGAAAAAGACTCCTTCCACCCATATGCGATTGTACAGACTGAGGAGGAACGAGGAAGCAGAAGGATGGAGATGACGAATAATCTGATACGAGACTCTTTCAGGTCCCGGTGCCCCGTTCATGCACAATCGAAGTGTCTCATGGAATTCAATAAGCGTGAACAGGTGGTTATAAGGAGGATCGACGCCATGTGGGACAGAAAACTCCGGTGGAGCAATCCGAGAATTGAGTGTACGGAACGACTACCTAAATCGGGAGGCACAGGAGCAAGCAGCTCGTCAGCTATAGCACCCGAGCAGGTGATGACCTCAGAAGTGGTAAGGCCATAACTAAGAATGATTGGTGGATCCCTATAATTTTTGGGAGAGATTTTTCGAACAGTCTTCTAAACCGACGTCAGTGGGGTGGACGAGTTGACGGTATTGGAGACACAGCTACGAAAATGCTGTTTTCTGGTTCTGAAGTTGAGACGCCTAGAATAAGCAGCAACTCAAAATTTCTATTTTCAAGACATGCCCGTGCACACTCCGGGGACCATCACAGAGTAGCAGGGCGATTACATCTTGAAGAGCGCGGAATACACACCACAACCGCTTTGAGGGTTGTATAAACAAAGTAAGCGAAAACATCCGCAGGGGATAGAAAAATGTCAGTTCCAGCAAAACACGGCAAAGCTGTAGTCTGTCGGAAAGAAGAGCAATTTGCGCGATCATATCTCCAGCCCGAGTACGGAGACAGGGACGGACTAGGGTAGATAGAGGAGACAATAGGGTAGTGGTCACTGCCAAAAAGGAAAGGCGACAGTTCCCATAAATAACGGATTATGATAGAAATGGAAATAAATAATGTTAACACACGATGAGGTGCGAGTGTCAAAACATTCGAAAGTAGGGAGGCCCTTGCTGAGACAACCGATAGAGAATTATTGAAGACCTTCAACAAACCAATCCAACATAGGAGACGTGGCAGTCACCTCAAAGTTGGTATCGCATAATGAAGTCGCCCAAAATTAAAAAAGGTGGAGAAGTTGCCGAAATAATTCAAAAAGTTCAGCTTTGGAAAACGGACAGCTAGGTGCGAGGTAAGTGGTGAACAGAATCAGAGTGAAATCAAGGTGAATACAAGCGAAACCATGTGCAAATGAGTACGAAGGAGGATGGAAATGAAAGGAACAGACTCAAGAAACAGGATTGCTTTCGGTGTGTAAGCAGCAATTAAGCGAGCCAGTTCTTCGAAATTAGAATAATAACTGCGACAATTCCACTGAATGAATTTCACCATGTTACAAACAGAGGTGAAAGATTAAACATCATGTCCATCAGTAACAATGATATCAATACTGTGGGTAGTAACAGAGTGGTAAGTGTCAGGTTGGCGCCGGATTCGGGGATCTCGCACTTCCAAGCAATGTTGACTGTGATATCCCATTGCCATTTCCCAATTTAATAGATTCTATCTATAATATGGCCGGATCTAGGTATTTTACTACTATAGATCTCGTTCGAGGGTATTACCAAATTGAAATGGCAGAGGATAGTATAGAGAAGACAGCCTTTTCTACTCCTCTGTCTCTTTATGAATTCCTTCGTATGCCATTTGGTGTTAAAGGAGGACCAGCAACGTTTCAACGAGGCATGATGCTCGCCTTGTCCGGTATTCCTTGGTCCCAGGTAATGGCCTATCTGGACGACATAATTATAAGATCTGCCACGTTTGAAGAGCATTTGTGTGCTTTGCAGAAGGTATTACATGCATTGCAGAAGAATGGGTTCAAACTTAAGCCCAAGAAAACTAGGTTGCGTCGAGAGTCTGTGGAATTTTTGGGTCACCACATTAGTAATCAAGGTATTCTTCCCTTGGAAAAGAACATCTCTGGCGCTCTTAACTTTCCCATACCTACCACAGTAAAACAGTTAAGACAGTTCTTGGGGATGGTTAATTTTTATCGTAGTCACATTTCCCAGTGTTCGTTTATTGCAAAACCACTCTCTTGTCAGACCGGAGGTAAAGTAGTTCATTGGACATCTAAGTGCCAGACTGCCTTTGAAAAATTAAAAGCTGCACTAGTAAGTCCTACTCTTTTGGTGTTTCCTGATTATTCAGACGAAGCACCACCTTTAGAGCTTCATGTTGATGCTTCAGATATTGGGGCAGGGGCGATGTTAGCTCAAAGCAAAGAAGGTAATATTAGACCCATTGCTTTCATCTCTATGACTTTTTCAAGTACGCAACAGAAGTATTCCACCATTGAAAAAGAACTTGCTGCGTTACGATGGGCAGTCAAATCTTTAAGACCCTTTTTATGTAATAATAAGAGATTTATCATCTATAGTGACCATGAGCCTTTACAGTATCTTCACAACATGTCAGAAATTGATGGACGTATTGCGCGTACTCTTGATGAATTGTGTAATTACAACTTTGAAGTTCGACACATCAGCGGTCGTAAGAACGTGGTCGCTGATGCTCTTTCGCGTTCCCCTATTCCAACTGGTTCGGATGTCGATGAGGGGGAGGACGGTAATTCCATGACCCTTCAACCTACTATGGCCGAGGGCTTTAAACAAATAGAGGTGCCGGGCGGCGGTAATTCTCTTTTCCGTTGTTTTGCTTTGTAGATAGGGGGTAATGAGGATTTTCATACCGACGTGCGCGAAAGGGTAATTGACGAATTAATTAAGAATCCGCAACGATATATCTTGCGCGAGCGGAATTTACTAAAGAAATTAAAGTTAATGCGAATACCCGGTCAAATGCCAATCCCTGAAGCCATTCAGGCATTTTCATATTTAATGAGAACTCAGGTAATTGTGTATTTTGAAAATGGTACTTCCTTAACATATGGTCATAATTCTCCCAGTAGATGTTTTCTTAGATGTCTCTCAGGCGTTCATTATAATTTACTTGTGCCCGTAGAGTCCGATAATTCTTTAGTTAAAAAGGAGGTAGTTAAGGTTAGTCTAGTTATGATAAATTAACTTGACACTCAAGATCATTATGTACCACCTGATTCACAAATTAGTTACGATTTAATCAATGATATTCAGTCTAGTGACCCGGTACTAAAAAGGTTAATTAAAGCAATTACTAAGCAAATTTCCATTTCTCAGTGGCATCATTCTTTGATAATCTTTAAAGCTTTCAAAAATGTCCTAGAAATCAGAAATGGTATTCTTTATAATAAATCAAGTAACACGTCTAGATTTGTAATTTCCATGCCTTTTCTAATAACTGTTGCTTCACAACTTCATTGTGACTATGGTCATCTAGGTCGTCATAAGTTAATTCCCTTAATTTATGAAGAATTGTGGCATCCACGTTAGTCAGGTAGTTTCAGATATTTGTCGATGTTGCCCAAAATGTCAAACGCTAAAAAGTAATCCTAATGTAATTAAACCTCCTTTACTTAAAGTCATTGCTGCTTATCCCTTTGATTTATTAGCAGTAGATCTCCTCCAACTTCCTAGAACATCTAAGAATAATTCATATTGTTTAGTTGCCATAGATCATTTTTCTAAATTTATTTGTGTAGTCCCCTTAAGTAATAAAACAGGTCCCTATGTAGCAAACTCTTTCAAATATAAAATTTTGCCATTTTTACCACGAATCCCTAATCGCCTTTTGAGTGATAGAGGATTGGAATTTATGGGTAATGCATTGGAAGAGATACTTAGTGAGTTTGGTATATCACATGTGGTAATTGCTAGTCATATGCCACAATGCAATGGTGTTACTGAGCGTGTAAATCGAACACTTTTACAATTATTTAGCATGCTTGCGCATGATAATCCCACTTCTTGGGATAGTAAACTTCCACAAGTAGTCACTATTTATAATAATACACGGCACTCAGGCATACAATCAACACCTAGTGATATGTTATTAAAAAATGCTCATAATTACACCGGTAATTCATGTTTGCAAAAGTTCTGGCGTAAACCATCAAACCAGTTCTGTCCTTATAAGACTGGGGATAAAGTTGCATTTAAGACGCATCTTCCTGGTAATTTAGTAACAAAAAAATTCAAACCGCGTTATACGGGTCCTTTTGTAATTACCAAAGCATACCAAAATTCACTGTCTTACCGGATAACTGGTGTTCCGTTACGTCCTGATAATCCTACGCTCCAAGTTCATTTTTCACAGCTAAGACCCTGGATAGATATACCCAGTTATCTCCGTAAACATAGTTCTTATCGAAGGTTATTTTTAGGAACTGACGATAGTAATGAGGATACGGTAATAAGTAGCTGAGGTGAATTGGAATCAAGGGATGGGATTGTGTTAGGTGATAGTAGCGAGTCTTTGGTAGGAGAGGGTGAAACTTTCGAGGAGAACCTACTTTGACCTTTTGAACTTAGTCCATTAGAATTAGATCTTTTTAATGAGTCACATCTCGAAAATGATTTTTTTTCATTTCCTACTAAAAATGGAGGTTCAGTTAATCAATTAAGTAATACTTTTGATATTCAAAGCCAAATTAATAGATTAAACTCTTTTTTGTCAAATGATTCCCATGTAAGTTTAGTAACTAAAGGTAATATTAAGCAAGCAGTGAATACCTTGTCTTCATTATTGGAAGATAATTCATTTCATAATTCAAGGGAGGAGAGTATAAATTTGTCCCCAAGTGACTCAGGAAGAGGGGTCTTGCCTGTTGTAGATCAGGAATGTTTTCAATCTTCTTTGTCAGAATCGCGATTGGTACTTCCATTTTCCGCGTTAGTTCCGTCGGTTTCTCCTTTGAAAACACGACGACTTTCGATTCAATTTCCCTTTGTAAAAATAAATTCACCGCAAACGTCGATTGCACAATTAGATAATTTCTTTGATAATTTATCCCCTATTTCTAATATGAGCAATAATGTCTTTGTAGAAAATTCTTTAGAATCAGTTGACCCAAATGTCTCGGTGGATAGTTCCTTGGGATTCAGGGAGTTATTTAAATCCGATTCTTCAGAAGACCTGAATATAGATAATCTATTTGATTCGGTAATTGATGAGAGTTTTGAAGGTTTTTCGTCCCCTATTCAAGCCATTGTTGATAATAGCTCTCATATCTATAATTTGGGAGGAACGAATGTATCAATGTCATCTTCTGAGAGTATAGATGAGGAGCATATGGTAGTCGATTATTTTGAAGATAATTTAAATGATTTTCTTATATCATCTCCCACTGTAAATTTTGAAAATAATTCATCTTTGGGTAATTTTCCGGATAATTTAATGTCTAAAGATAGTAATGATAGACCTCAAACTAGATCACGAGGCCCCGTAAGAACTTTACCATTGATAATGAAAAAAACCCTTGAATATGTAAAACCTTCTGAAAAATAATAAACATATTTAATAATAACTTTTTAAATCTTTGAATTAAAATTTCATGCATGACCCAAAGTTGATTAATGATATTATATAAATGATTGATGATGATGAATCATTCTTAATAGTTAATTATAATAAACATCAGTTTTGTAGTTAGATAATGTTTATTTTTCATGATATTTTTCATTTTGACATGTAACCATTACCTTGTTCTCAGAAATGTACATCCCTTTCAGGGAATGAAGATCCTTGTTGTCGGTGACAGTGAGGCGGCGGCATTCAAGGGAGCAGCCCATATTCTTAATGTTGAATTTGGGCTGGAGGTAATCTGTTGTGCAGAGGGCAGTAGGAGTATTGTAGATAGTTTAATAGCAGTGAAGTCTGCTTACACTCCTGATATTCCCGTGGTGCTTCTGTTGGGGCTCACATGCTTTTCTTGGACTTTGCAACCACTATTTCGTAGCACGTCCATCGTAAACTTGGTTGCTATGAGATCTGAAGCTGATTATACGGTAATACCTGCATTCATGAACGAGGTAATTCAACACTGTACTTCGTTGAATGAAAATTGTCGAGTTTACTTGGTAATACCATCCATTAAAGATATGTATAAGTATAATTTGCGCAGGTTGGAGAGGAATGATTTGAGAGAGTATATACCAGTATTGGATAAGGATGGACGGTTTAATAAAGGGATGCTGAATGAGGCCGTCAGGTGGGTGTACAAACAACAATGTGAATTGAAGAAGGATGGGTACTGTTGGAGAGAGAAGCGGTTTCTCATGATGAATCATGCCCTAAATTTTCATACCGAGTCGGTGTTGGGATGGTCCACTTCCCGGGGCCCGCACGTGAAGTTTCTTAAATCCATGACCGGTAGCTTACGATGAAGACGATGGTCTTCATTATACTCCGGAGTGTATAAGGTGTTTTTTCTGGGCATATGCACCCATGTGCTATTGGATCAACCCGGTAATCCCACCGGCAAAACCATTGGGTAATCCTTCATTGGAGTTAGTAGAACCGTCTCCCGTTTCGGTGGTTGTAGGAGAGAGTCCTGAAGGTAATATTAATGATGTTGTGGCTGATGGGACTGAAGAGGGGTTGGATAGCCCTGGAGATAGTACTGATCAACCCCAGCAGGGAGGAAATACTGAATCTCAAAACGTGGGTAGTCCGGAGGAAAACTTAAGTAGTGTAAATACTTTGACCTCTACTCAACGAGAGATAACTTGGAATTATTTACAAGGATTGGAACGAATGGTATTGGGTGGAGAGGCTTCAGATACACAGCGCTCTGATCTGTGGGAGTTAGCTGGGAGGTATGTGAAGGTATTATTGGAGGGAAAGGATAGAGAGTCTAAGGGAGACTGATAGAATAGTTGCTGAATGTAAATTTTGTTGAACAGGTTATCTTATATATAAATTTTTGTGTCATTTTTGTAATTCTTTTTGTAAAAAAAAAAAAAAAAAAAAAAAAAAAAAAAAAAAAAAAAAAAAAAAAAAAAAAAAAAATTCTTTTCTTTTTCTATTGTAAATTTTGTTTTGATTTTGTTTCTTTGTTTTCTATTTATAATGTTTGTATGTTATTTTTGTATGTTAATTATTTTTATTTGATTTTGATTTATGTTCTTTTATTATTTTTCTATCGTTTTTAAAAGATGTTTTGGGTAATCTATACTATAATTGCTATGATACTACTGCTTAGGTAATCTTACCTATCACGTTTATAATAATTATGATTGGTAATTGTGAAGGATTGTATATATTGGCGTTGATCTGTGGAGTTTCGTTGTTGCCCGGTTTAATCAGCATTGTTGGTAATCCTCTTAAAATTCTTGTAGATTAAAACCTTCCACCGTTTTTGACTTGTTGTGTAGAAGGGGTTCCCTTCTAGTGGGGAGGGATGTGAGGTTTTTAACTTATGTAATCCCTTTTTCACAGGTTGTGTAATGCCAATTGCATGGGTTTGTCTTGTGATAATCCAACAGCACTGGTGTTTTCTTGTGCATGTCCCTTTTGCTTGGCTGCTTGTTAAGATAATCCCATTATCTTACCCTTCATGTATCTATCTAAGATAAGTTTTGGACCATATGACCTTTCATGTCATATGTCCTCATTTTTTTCTATTATTATAATATATATATATATATATATATATATATATATATATATATATATATATATATATATATATATATATATATATATATATATATATATATATATATATATATCTTTCTTTCTTTCAGGCATCTTTTTCGTAATTTTTCCATACCTAATTTTGTTGTTGGTTAAACTTAAACAAAAATATAATTGTACATTTCATACATCATTGCGTACAATTGGTATTCTAAAGTAGTGATAATATTTATATTGAGGATATATAGAAGTCTTGGTAATCCCTATTTCCATCATTCCATCAAGATTACATAAAATTAGGACCGTATTGGTAATCCATAGTTCCATCCAGATTACATAACGTTAGGACCCTTGCAGCTGAAAGGGGTAAATAAAATATAGATTTGGTAATTTGTCGGTAATCTTTTGAATATACAAGTGAAAAAATTCTTAATTAAATTTCTATTGCAGTTCCTATACTGGATTCCATACTTCGAACGTATATCTTATCTTGGAATTCATAGTTCTTATTTTGAAATTCAAACTGTAACGTGATAACTTAACTGATAATCCGACATCGTTGCTTAAATCAAAAAAATCGATCACTTATATCGACGAGTCTCAATTGAAAACCATTATTCTTAAAGTCGGCAATAATAAATCCAACTTTCTAGTGAAAAAGGGAATAACGTAACTCTCACTCAGGTCGACGCCAAGTTATCCTTCTATAACAAATTTAAGTATAGTTCCAATATTGTTAATCTATTGTTATTGGTAATGAATTATTGGTAATACGTTAAACTAAAAATTTCACATAATTATTAGTGATATATATATTATTATAATTTCTTTTATAAGTTTATATAGTCCATCGTATTTAAAATAAAAACCGAGATAACTCTAATAATAGTAAATTTCAATTTAAAATTTTGTTCATTAATAGAAAAATGTTTTTATTACTTGTAAATTTTGTAAAAAGATTGTAATCCCGTTTGTAAGTAAAGTTAAAATTAGGCGTGTGTGTTTGAATAAATCCTTGTAGATAGCTGTCCAAGTATCCTGTGATACGAACGTTAATCTGAAATCTTTGTAAATTAACACGTTAGTCTAATTACTAAATTAAAAATAAATAATAAATAAAGTACGGCTCGTTTATTACAAACGTACTCGGTTTCAAGCGTTATCTATAATATAATAAACAAGGCAAGCCGAGTCGCCCGTACAATATATATATATATATATATATATATATATATATATATATATATATATATATATATATATATATATATATATATATATATATATATATATATATATATATATATAATATTATTTTCTAAAACCCATATATCGATATTTTTAACCGATAGTATCGAGGGAAATTTAATATTTTAAAAAATTATCAATAATCGATATATCGATATTATTTTAAATATCGGCACCCATAGATTGAATATCATTGTTTGCTACTCTTTTATGGTTGCAATTTTATCTCCTGTACACCTTACGTTAAGGCTAAATATCCTTAAAAAAATTGATATTATGGACCTTTAAAAATATTAGAAGTTAAATATAATGGACTTTATTAAAAATATAATATTTATGTTATATAGATATTTTCATTTACAAATAAGGATTTATATTCAAAATAAGAGTTAGAAATATCTTAAAAACAGAACAAAAAAAAAAAAAAAAAGGTAAATAACAAATATTTAATCATAGACTTTAGGCCTGGTCAATAATAAACATAATTGAATTCTTTAAATAAAAATAAATTGAAGAAATTTAATAACTGAATTTAAATTTATAAATGAGACTTTATATTAATTGGATCGTAAATAGGAATATCATGAGAGTAACTTTTATTTCATTGTGGTAAAATAGGTTTCTTATTTTTATTAAAAAAAAAATCTTTCCTTTTTATTTTATTAAATAATGTTTTATTTATTAATATTTGTTTAACGTCATTTAAACTAAAAGATAGTTTTAAAAATCAAAATGTTCCTTAAATTCGTTCTAATAACTAAAAGAAATAGTTTGATTTGCTAATGAGAAAGAAAAAAATTTATTGACCTTCTTTACTTCTAAGATAAATTATACAATCCTATCTCACAATATATATATATATATATATATATATATATATATATATATATATATATATATATATATATATATATATATATATATATATATATATATATATATATATATATATCCTTTATCCTTTTGTTATTCTTAGTGTTTTTTTATTTTATTAATTCCTTTCAAGTTTTAAGTATCACTTTTGCTAGTTTTAGTGTTTTATTATTTTGCTGTTCTAAATATCATCACGAACTACTGGAGTGATAAAATTTGAGTTTCCGAAAACTTTTATCCGGTGGAATTTTCAGATAAGTTTTAGTCGAAATTTTTTTTTCTTTTTTTATATTTAGTGTATTGTTTGTAAACAAATAGTTTTACTAATATAACTATGATGTTATTAAATATTTTAAATATAGGGAATAGGGGATAATTCGATGTTGATTGGGGGTGTGTTGGGGTCTGAGTTTGGGGTGGTTTAGTTAGTTTAGGGGGGGCCTCAAGGAACTGTTGGTATCCTTAGGTGTGGGGTCCCACCGTAGAACGTCACAGTTCGGGAGTGATTGAGGATAAATTGGAGATGTCTGGAAGGAAGGGGGGTTCAGAGGTATTGAAAGTCGGGACTTTAAATGTAAGGAGGGTAAACAAAGAAGAGAAGAGGGAAGAAGTGGGGGTTGTGATGGAGGAAAGGAGGCTGGATATTCTAGCATTAACAGAAACGAAACTGAAAGGGGAAGGAGATTTGGCATTTGGGATATATAGAGGGATGTACGCTGGAGTGAATGAGTGGGTGAGAGCAAGGGAGGGTGTAGCAATTGTATGAGACATGAGTGGTGGAGTTGTGTAAAAGGGAGAGGTAGAATGGGGGCTAGAATAGTTTGGGTAAGATTAAGGTTGAGAAGGGAGTATTGAGCTTTTATTTGTGCTTACGCACCAGTAGTAGGAGCAAATGAAAGGGAGAGAGAGAGATTTTGGGAGAGCCTGAGTGAGTGTGTGGGAAGTTTTGGCGATAGGGATCATGTTTGTCTCTTGGGGGACCTGAATGCAAGGGTGGGTGTAAGAAGGGTGAACAGGGTAATAGGACCATTTGGAGTGGAAGGGGTAAACGAAAATGGGACTGAAATGATTGGAATGTGTGCGGCAAGGGGTCTTATGATTGGAAACACGTGGTTTAAAAAGAAAGAAAATCATAAGAATACCTGGGTGAGTGGTGTGAATGAGGAAAGGGGACTGTTGGATTTTGTGTGTGTGGACTGGGAAGAGAGAAGTAAGTTGTTCGACGTCAACGTGCTGAGGGAAGCTGCGATGGGTATTTTGGATCATTATTTGGTGGTGGCGAAAATAAAAATTAAAGGGAGGTTGGGAGAAAGTGGGCTGCAGAAGGAGGGTGGTGGAGAGGTTGGAAGATGAGGAAAAGAGAGGTGACTACACAAGAGGGATAAGGGAGAAATGGGAGGAGGTTAGGGGGAGAGAGGTGGAAGGGGTGGATGAGGAGTGAACTGAAAGGAGCGTTAGTGGAGGTTGCGAGAAGAGTGTGTGGGGTGAAAAAAATTGGTAATGGTAGAAGAAAGGGGAGTGAGTGGTGGAGTGAAGAGTTGGGGAATATGGTTAAAAGGAAAAAGGAGGCCTTCTGCAAGTATTTGAGTACGAAGGAGGGTAGGGATTTGGAAGAGTACAAGGAGAGGTGTAGGGAGGTGAAGAGAGCTAAAAGGAGAGTGGGAGAGGAGTGAGGTAGAAAGTTGGCCGAGAATTTTAAGGACAGGAGTAAGATGTTTTGGAAGGAGGTAAATAAAGCGAGGAGAGGGACGGAGTGGGGAGAGGGAGTGAAAGGGGAAGATGGTGATGTGGTGCAAGGAGAGAGTGAGGTGGGAGAGAGATGGAAGAGGCACTACAGTGATTTGTTGACGGGGGTGGGAGGCCAGGGAGTAGTGGAGAATAATGAGGAGATGTTGTTAGAAGAAGGCGGGAGTATTAGTAGAGAGGAAGTAAAAGTAGCAGTGGAAAAGGTGAAAAAGGGAAAGTCAGCAGGAATGGATGGTATATATGGGGAGATGATAAGGGTGGGAGCGGGAGTGATAGTTGACTGGTTGGTGAGAATGTTTAATGTGTGTTGGGGAGAGGGAAAAGTGCCTCAGGAGTGGCAAGATGCTTGCATAGTGCCGATATATAAAGGGAAGGGGGATAAGATGATGTGTAAGAATTATAGGGGGATAAGCTTGTTGAGTGTAGTAGGGAAAATTTATGGGAGAGTTTTAGTATCGAAAGTGAAAGAATTGACAAGAGAGAGTTGGGGAGGAACAGGGAGGTTTTAGAGAAGGTAGGGGATGTGTGGATCAGGTGTTTACACTGAAAATGATTGGTGTAAAACTGCGTGAGAAAGATAAAGTGGGGTATGTATGCTTTATGGATTTGGAAAAGGCGTATGATAGAGTTTGTAGGAGGAAATTGTTTGAGGTTTTATGGGAGGGAGGAGTGAGAGGTAGATTACTGAATGCAGTTAAATCATTTTATGAGAACTGTAGAGCGAGGATGAGGGTGAGGAGGGAACTGACTGAATGGTTTGAAGTGGGAGTTGGACTGAGACAGGGCTGTGTTATGTCTCCGTGGCTGTTTAATGTGTTAATGGATGGTGTTGTTAGGGGGATGGAGAGGGAAGGGAAGGGTATTAGGTTGAAAAGTGGAGAGAGGGATTGGGAGGTAAGTGTCTTGCTGTTTGCGGATGATGCAGTGTTAGTTGCGGAATCTGGGGAGAAGTTGAGAATTTTGGTGAAGGAGTTTGTTAGGGAATGTACCTCGAAGGGATTAAGGGTAAACTGAACAAAGAGTAAAGTGATGGGGATTGGGGGCAGGGATGAGGCAGCTAGAGGGGAGGATTGGGAGGGTGTCAAGGTGGGAGGTGAGAAATTTGAGGAGGTAGAAGAGTTTAAATATCTTGGAATGTTAGTGCAGGGGAAAGAAGGGATGGATGGGGAAATAAAGAATAGAGTGACGGAGGGAATGAAAGTGATGGGGGGACTGAGAGAAGTTTGGAAGAAGGGAAGAATATCAAAGGAAATTATGGTAAGAATGTTTGAGAGTATGTGTCTAACATCTGCAATGTATGGGTGTGAGACATGGGGGATGAATTCTCAGATTAGGAAAAGATTAGAAGTTTTTGAGATGAAAGGATTGAGGGCTATATGTGGGTTAAGGAGGGTAGATAGAATAAGAAACGAAAGAATAAGGGAGATGTGTGGATGGAAGAGGGGAATAGTGCGCAGAGCGGAAGAGGGTGTATTAAGATGGTTTGGACATATGTGTAGAATGGATGAGAATAGGATGGTGGGTAGAGTGATGAGATCCGAGATAGAGGGAGGAAGGGGGAGGGGAAAGCCGAGGTGGTGGTGGATGCATTGGGTGAGGGAGATATTGGGGGGGGGAGGTTTGAATGTGGACGAAGGTAGGAGAGTCGCGGAGGACAGGGTGAGATGGAGGGCAGTGGTGAGATGGGAGGGGAGGGGAGATAGAGAGTGGATGTGTGTATGTGAGCGAATTGTGACGGGCACCACCCCACGAGAGTGGAAAAGGTGAATGGTAAAAAAATAAATAAATAAATAAATAAATAATAATATATATATATATAATATATATATATATATATATATATATATATATATATATATATATATATATATGGGAGGCTTATAAAGATAAAAAGAGAATTGCTAAAAGAAAAGTATAAATAGCTAAAGAAACAGCAGATGTAATATAGGGTAATAAAATAGTGAAGGGATTTAGAGAAAAGAATAAAATATTTTGGAAGTTGGTGAATAAGGTAAGGAATAAAGAGGAGGTGAGGGGAGGGGGATAAAGGGCATAGACGGAGAAATATGACAGGAAGAAATAGAGGTTTTACCAAGATGGATGGAGTATTTTAGTAGGTTGTTGAATGTGAGAGTAGCTGTGATGAGGAAAGGGGAGGTATGATGGATGAGTCTAAGGGGAGGTATGATGGATGAGTCTAAGGGGAGAATCCTTATAGAAGAAATAGGTAAAGCTTTGAAGAAAGTGAAAAGGGGCAAATCTACGTATTTGGATGAAATAAGTAGAGAGATGCTGCTGGAAGGGGATGTGAGTGTGGTAGAATGGATGTTAACATTATTTAATTTATGTTTGTCAACGGGTGTAGTACTTCAAGATTGGCAGGATGCATGTGTGGTTCTTTTGTATAAAGGTAATGGTTATAAGTTTGAGTGTGGGAGTTAAGGAGATAAGTTTACTTAGCGTTGTGGGGAAAGTGTACGGGTTAAAAGGAGAGGAGCAGGGGGTTTCAAAGAAGGAAAGGGTTGTATGGATCAGGTTTTTACAGGGTTGCGTAATATCTCCTGGGTTATTTAACTTATGAGAGACATGATGGTATGTGGGATGCAAATGTGCTGACGTATGCGGATGATGTGGTACTTTTGGCTGTGACACAGGAAAATTTTAAAGTATTGGTAGATAAGCTTGTAAAAGGTTGTGATGGTTTGGGCTTAAGAGTAAATGGGGGTAAGAGTAAAGTGCTGTGGATGAAAAATAGGGTGGGAGGGGAGAGGGGTGTGGTTGAGGGAGATGATTTACAAATTAAAGTAGGGAGGGAGAAATTGAAGCTACTCACTTTATTTAAGTATCTGGGGGTGATTTTTAGAGAAGCTGATATTAGTATGGGTGATGAAATTTATCATAGAATAAGAGAAGGGGAGAAGGTGTTGGGTGGTTTGAGGGATATTTCAGATAGAGGAAGGGTATCAAGGGAGGTGAAGGTGAGAATGTTTGAGGGATGCTGTATACCGGTGGTTATGTATGGGAGTGAAGTATGGAGCTTGAACGCTAGGAAGAGAAAAAAAATAGAAGTTTTCGAAATGAAAGGCCTGAGAGAGGTTTGTGGAGTTGGTAGAAGAGATAGAGTCAGTAATGTTAGAATAAAATAAATGTGTGGATGGAGAAAGAGTATTGTTGAGAGAGCTGACCAAAGTATGATGAGATGGTTTGGACGTTTGTAGGATGAATGAAAGGAGAATGGCTATAAAGGAATTTGTTTCAGAAGTGCAGGGTGTGAGAGATAGGGGGAGACCGAGGGGAAGTTGGATGAGTAATGTCAAGGAGGTGTTAAGGTATAGAGGGATGAATTGGGAGGAGGGTGGCGTAATAATCATTAAATTATAATTTATTTATATATATATATATATATATATATATATATATATATATATATATATATATATATATATATATATATATATATATATATATATATATATATATATATATATATATATAATATATATATAGCCTTAGGGTAGACGAGTAATCCAAGTGCTTTTCTCTCATATAAACTAACTTTTAAAAAAATTGTAATAATAATAATAATAATAATAATAATAATAATAATAATAATAATAATAATAATAATAATAATAATAATAATGATAATGATAATAATTACGTTTTAGATTTTCGAAAGTTAGAGTTATCTTATCTATAGTATTAGTATTATTATTATTAGTATTATTATTATTGCATCATTTCATGATAAACTAAAGAAAATAATTCGTCACGATGAGTCATTTTTAGCAAGGATGCCGTAGGAGTAAGATGTTTTTAAACGAAGCTCTCAAGCTGTATCAAAGAAAAATAATCGTAAGTATTTATTATTTAAAAATTATTTAAACATTATTAATTATTCTCTCGCATGACGTCATACTTTCTTCTTCTTCCTCCCCCTCATCCTTCGAAAAACCCTGACCGCTTTTTAAAACCAATCATTATCATTGCTCACAGCAATAAAATTAAAAAGTGGTATCTGGCAACCTCCCTTAAAATGTAAAAGTTTGCTCACTCGTTCCCAATTTTTTTTTTTGTGTGGGGGGTAGAGGGTGGGGGTATTAACAATATCGATATCAATATATACTTTTCATCATTCAATATCGATATTTAACGTGTTATTTTAATATAAAACATCGATATCATACTGATTAATCGTTTGATATATCTATATTTTAAGTTAGTTAGGCTGATTTAGTTATTTTAGGTGCTTTAGTGCCATTACGTGCCTTAGGCGACCTACGAGAACGAGCTAAAGTAACTAAAGTAGCTAAAATAGAGTAATTAAAACCGAGTTTTTATACAAATTTTTTCTTAAAAAATATTTAATAAAATAAAAAAAAAATTCTTTTTGTTTATTTTTTCCATTATTATTATTATTATTATTATTATTATTATTATTATTATTATTATTATCATCATCACCACGTTCAAATTTTCAAAACACAATGCGTCACGATTATTTTCTTATATTACCTCATTCATAATAACAAGAAAAAAATTAGTCATTCCACCAACGACGGCCGCGAGGGTAAGATGTCTTTAAAAACACTCTCCACGTATTTAATATTATTATTATTAATTATTATTATTATAGTACTAGTAGCACGAAAAACTATTATGCAATATTATGCAAAGCAAATTATTATTATTATTATTATTATTATTATTATTAGTATTATTATTCTATATTTAGGTATTTACATGTTATTACAAAAATATACAAAAATATGAATTTTTTTTTTTGCAACATTTTGCAACATTGACTTTTCTTGCATTATTTGGTAATATTAAACTATTAAACACATTATTAACCCTTTATCTCCTACAATTTAGCCATTTTTCCATGTACTTACCTATTTTTCAATAAAAAAAATTTTTGCAACATCGATTTTTTTGCATTATTATGTAATATTAAACCATTATTAACCCTTTAGGACCATCCAATTAACCATCTTTACCTGCTATTACCTGTTTTTCAAAAAAAAAAAAATTTTTCCTTATGCAATAGAGGAGCACTTGCTGAATGTGTGATCAACATTGCATAATGTTGCATATGTTGTTCTGCATTCGGCGAAAGTGCTCCTTATACTACTTATATAGTTTAAATAAGCCCTATTTATTAAAGCCCACAATCTGAAAGGCAACAAAAAAATGATAACTTTCACTTACACAGAAAATAGATCTTCTCCTTGGTCTCTTATCTTGTATTTATGGGATATAAAATTATAATGTCTGAATACTGATAGTGCCCTTTAATAACTACTTAGGCCGAATGCTCAATTAATGCTCAAAACACAATAAAAAAGCTGCAAAGTCAGCAGGAAAATCCGGAATTCTCACACTAACCTTCCCGGGCCAATAATATTGCCTCCTTAGATATTTAAGTTACTCTACACCTAGATAGATGTATGAGTAGGTTTAAAGTGAACTACTGCTTGCTTTATGAACTTGGCTCGTTGTTGTGAGAAAATTAAAGCAGTG
>SEYY01017388.1:0-2500 GCA_009176605.1 Armadillidium nasatum
AAAACAAAACACGGCTATAGTGTTCTTTTTGTCTAAAATGATCCCCCGTTATCTCCTCGATTCTTTGCATTCTTTTGTTAATACTTATCGTTTTCTGAGACCTTTTTTGTATAATTATTTGGATTGTTTAAAAGTGGTTAAGTTGAAGAAGTTAAGATTACAGTTTTTAAGTAAGTGTTTAGACAATAACGTTTGCCCGGTTTCACTTATTCCATCCAGATATATCTTTTATGAAGGAGTTCCGTTTTCAAGAGCTGCGGAGGAAGTTTTAAGTTTAAGAATTCATTCTGTGAAAGATGAGATCGATTTTCATTATTTTAAAGTGAGAAAGTTTTTTGATATTTTTAAAAACAATTGTGAAGTGCATAATTTACCCATTTCGCAATTTAATTTGGTTTTAGATTATTGTTTCTCGTATGTTGATGAAAAGTGTTTACCAGAACGAAATGATTTGAATAAAAAATTTGATCTGTTATTTAAAGCAAGTCCTTGGTATACCCAGTCATCCATTGATTTTGTTGTTAATTTATCCGATCATGTTTTAGATGATTATGAGACTATTGTTTTAGGTTACGGTTTGTCTTTTGGCTTCGGTGATCATTGTGATCTTGTTACGAATTTTTTACTAAATTTTAACAAATTTTTAAAGTTTTCAAATTATAATGGAGAAGTTGATATGTCAGTTTTAAAAGGTTTTATTTTGAATGAGATCGTAAGCAATAATAAGAGAAAAATTCCAAAAGTTTTAACAGAGGCTTTATTAAGATTAAAAAAGAAAGATAATATTGTTTTATTAAAAGCAGATAAAGGTAATAAAATAGTTTTATTGAACAAAGAAAGTTACCTTGAGAAGGCCTATAACTTACTACAAGATACTTCTACGTATAAAAAATTAACTTCTAACCCTCTTAAATCATCTCAAAGTTTCTTTAACAAAGAAATTAAAACTATACTTATTGACAACCAGACTCTGATTAAAAAGTTTACTTCCTATCTCCCGAGGCTTTCTTACTTCTATGGTTTACCAAAGATCCATAAAGATAACATACCTCTTCGACCTATTATAAGTAATATTAATTGCATTACATATAACTTGGCAAAATGGATTGCAAAATCTCTTTCCCCCCTAATTGGTTGCATTTCATCCGCACATCTTAAAAATTCCTCAGATTTTATTGAAAAAGTGAAACACGTTGAATTGCGTAACAAGAGATTTATGAGTTTTGATGTGGTTTCTTTGTTTACGAGTGTTCCTGTTCCACTCACCATTGCATGGTTGAAAGAATATTTAGAGTCCTCTGATTTTACTTTACCCGTGAATATTGATGTGTTTTTACAATTGATAGATCTTTGTTTGTCTCAGTCTTATTTTACTTTTAATGGTGAATTTTACATCCAAGTCGCTGGCTTAAGTATGGGTTCTCCACTTTCTCCTGTTTTATCAAATATTTTTATGGAGATTTTTGAAAGAAAATTTCTCCCGAATATTTTAAGTTTTGATCACCTATGGCTTAGATATGTTGATGACGTTTTTGTCCTACTTCCTGATTATGTTGATCCACTTGTAATTTTGACGGAATTAAATAACTGTGTTCCACAAATAAAATTTACTTTTGAACTTGAACAGAACAATAGTCTCCCATTTTTGGATGTCTTGTTGACTAGGAAAGTTTCCATTGATAATATTTCTGAAAATTTTGTTTTTAATGTTTATAGGAAGGACACACATATTGACAGTTATGTACATTGGTTTTCATGCCATGAAAAACATGTAAAATTAGGTATATTAAAAGGTTTCTTTTTGAGAGCACATAGACTTTGCAGCCCTATATTTTTGAATGAAGAAATTACTCATATTAAAACAGTTTTTAAGAATTTAGGTTATCCATCTCAATTTATAAACAAGGCATTATCGTCCACCAAAAGAAAATTACGGGATTTAGATGTACAAAGAGGTGAGTTGACCTCTACCTTTGATGGGGATGTTGTAAATATAGACAGAAATGAAAATATAATTGGTGATAATGCTAGAGATGTAGTTTTTAACCGTCCAAAAAAATTTGATATTAAAAATAAATGTATTTTAAGTGTTCCTATCGAAACCGAAAATTTAAAGAATTTTATACCAGAAGAATTTTTAATTGTTTCAAGTGTCCCAAACAATATAAAGAATTTCTTTCATAAACAAAAAATTTTTAAACCAATAGATGAAAAAAATTCAGGTGTGTATCGTATCCCTTGTAGGGATTGTGAAAGTGTTTACATTGGAGAAACATCAGATTTCGTAAGAAGAAAATACCAGCACAATTATGCACTTCGTATTGGAGATGTGAACTCTGCCTTGCATAAACATCGAGTTCTTAAGAATCACAGAATTGGAATGGATGATATGAAATTATTGATGAACGAGGACAATGTTAATAAAAGACAATTTGTTGAATCCTTTTTTATTAAAAATGTTAACAATTTTAATATTCATGGTAATAATAATAATAATTTT
>SEYY01017390.1:0-2500 GCA_009176605.1 Armadillidium nasatum
AATAATAATATATAATAATAATAATAATAATAATAATAATAATAATAATAATAATAATAATAATAATAATAATAATAATATAATAATAATAATATAAAATAATAATAAAATAATAATAATAATAATAATAATAATAATAATAATAATAATAATAATAATAATAATAATAATAATAATATATAATAATAATAATAATAATAATAATAATAATAATAATAAATAATAATAAAAATAAATAATAATAATAATAATAATAATAATAATAATAATAATAATAATAATAATAATAATAATAATAATAATAATAATAATAATAATAATAATAATAATAATAATAATAATAATAATAATAATAATAATAATAATAATAATAATAATAATAATAATAATAATTGATGTGTACAGGGAAAAAACAACGGAATCCAGAGAATACGTAAAAATAAATTATGATGAATATACATAATTTGTAAAGGTGTTACAACATTCTGAAGCTTAAAGAAGAAATGAAGTTGAATGAGAAGTATCAGACATGTCAGTCTTTAATTTGGTATTGGTTATTATTTTTTCTGAATTCTTGTGGAATTTATTAAATCTTTGTCTTTATCCTTAATAGTGTGATGCAAAGAGGAAGCAGTCCAACTAAACATGTGATTAGCCAATTGATTTCTTGTCCATTTGTAGTATTTATTCTCTCGTGAAAAGCAATATTTATTTATTAAATTTCTTTTTTCCCTGTTTTTAAAAGCAAAATCAAAAATCCTTACAAAATCCGTAAAAAGTCCTTACAAAAGCATTCTCCTGAGAATTTTTAAAGAATCAAGGAAATAATAATAAACACAAAAATAAAACTCTTTAAATTTTTAATTACTAACTTTTCTTAAGGCTTTAAACACTGACCAAGGAGAAGTATAAGGACCTGGAATTCCTATTGGAATTTTCTCAAGATGAATTATTCAGTGAGTACTGTAGCTATTTTTAGCTGTTTATTAGCCTAAATTATCCATTGAACACAAAGATGAAAACCTTATTAACTATCAGAGATATTTTTACAGGTGAATGTAATGATAATTTCATTATTCTACAATATCTGTGGTAAAAATGAAACCGAATTTGTTTATTATATTAATTTTAAAGAATAAATGGAAGCATATTTATATTATTTTCAAATTCAATTATTGGAAATTATTGAACCATTTTTGAAACAAGAATATAGTTCTAGTAAAAGAGGATGACCTTTTCAAGTATGTTTTTTTTACGGCCTTTTCCCAACACAATTTTCTGTTAGGTGATTTTAATTGTAAATCAAATTCCAGTAAATTCCGAAAATATGAACTATGAGAATCTCAGATTTTATTTAGACTTACAGTGGGAGGTTGAAATAGGATGAGAAGTCTAGACCTTTATTCAAACTTACAGTATGAGGTTGAATTAGGAAATCGGATATTGAATGAGAAGATTGAGCCATTCTTTAGATTTACTGTATGATGCTGAAATAGAAAATCGGAAATTGGATTAGAATATTAGGCCCTTATTTAGACTTTACAGTATGAGGTTGAATTAGGAATTCGGAAATTGGATGAGAAGATGAGGCCTTTAATTAAACTTACAGTAAATGTTTGCAAACAACCCAGACGTTTATTCAGACTTACAGTATGAGGTCGAAATAGGATGAGAAGTCAAGACCTTTATTCAGACTTACAGTATGAGGTTAAATTAGGAAATCGGAAATTGGATGAGAAAATTAAGTCATTCTATAGACTTATTCTATGATGTTGAAATAGAAAATCGGAAATTTGATTAGAAGATTAGGTCCTTTATTTAGTCTTTACAGTATGAGGTTGAATTACGAATTCGGAAATTGGATGATAAGATGAGGCCTTTATTTAAACTTACAGTAAGTATTTGCCAACATATGTTCAGGAGTTTGAAATAAGATTTCGTAACCCATTAACTATGTTCCAATATTTTGTCTGTTACAAAATTTTATTTGTTACAGAATCCAGGAGAAGAACGAATACTGTTTGGTAACTTTTAAATAGAATAATTAATTAAATATGCAATTAAAATGCGGTTCTCAACCGGTGTCCACATGGACCCCCCAGAGGATTGCAAAAGTTCCGAGGGATAAACATGAACCCCCAGGGAACTTCAGAAGCTTCGAGGGGTCCACATAAATAAATAAGCCTTAGCTATATGAGTATATGGAGATCCACATTCGTAAAGTTAGGACTCGGGGGGGAGGGGGGTCTACAAGGAAAAAAAAGGTTAGAAATTCCTGTACAAGAGAATTTGCTATTTTCATTTCATGATAAATAGAGAAGGTATTAATAAGAAGCAATTATTTAAAAAAATGCAACAAATAATAATAATACCAATAATTTTATTTGATAATAATAATAATAATAATAATAATAATAATAATAATAATAATAATAATAATAATAATTAATCATTATTATTATTATTATTATTATTATTATTATTATTATTATTATTATTA
>SEYY01017390.1:5000-11165 GCA_009176605.1 Armadillidium nasatum
TATATATATATATATATATATATATTATATATATATATATATATATATATATATAATATATACATATATATATATATATATATATAATATATATATATATATATATATATATATAATATATATATATATATATATATATATATATGCAGGAACAATGGGTCTTATTAACATATGCTGCACATTAGCGATTTCCATTCTTTTTATAAATTCCTTAAATGCGTATGAAATTAGGAGACCAGCTTTTTATGATAAATTTAAGAATTTAGGAAACGCTCCAGGAAGTATTTATGATTATGAGGACATGACAGTGGTAATTATACATATATATATATATATATATATATATATATATATATATATATATATATATATATTATATATATTATATATATATATATATATATATATATATATATAACCTTTGTAAAGTAGTTTTAGAAACTTTTATCTGAGACCATTATAAGTTATTTAATCTCGAAGAAATTTACATTTATACGTAATTTAACTAACTTTCTCAAATGTATTTAAATAGTTTATGAGTTATTAATACTCCCCAGCCAGAAATCATTCAAAGCTTCGGATATCCTGCAGAAGTTCATCACGTGACCACGGAAGATGGCTACATTTTAGAGCTTCACAGAATTCCTTATGGAGTGAATGGACCTTCTGAAGAAGTAAGACCAGTCGCCTTCTTGCAACACGGGTTGCTTAGTTCATCTTCTGATTGGATAGCTGATAGACCTGGCAGAGCTCTTGGTAAGCAAGAAAAATCTTGAGTAGAACCAAAGTTTACCTAATAATAAGTTGCAGCATTTAAGCCTTTTATATTGAAAAAACTCTTTCCTAAGTTCAAGGCTCGTTAATGACGTCACATATCTACACTATGATTCTACTTATAACCGCAAGATATTACTTCTCATTGTTTCTGTAGAAATTCTGGATATTTATTGAAATGGAAGTAGCTTTTATTTTATGTCGCTTTAATAAATATATTTTCTGAAGTGTTTACCAGTGTTTTGGGACAAATCATATTTTAAATAATAATTTTGTTTATTTGACAGTTAAATAAAAATGTTGCGGATTTAAAAAAAAATACTAAATAAAAGTGGCAAATCACTTTGTTTGCAAAGATCTCGATCCAATGTTCATCTTGGGGCCTAATTGTTTTGACTAAACACTAAACTTCTAATGATAAAATAAATTTTTTTTTTGCTTTCTTGAAGTAATATTCAGATATTTTCTAAAACACTAATGCCCAAAAAATCATTCTTTTTTTTTTTTTATCTAGCTTTACCTTAAATTAGTCGACATTAAAAGAGATATTCATCCTGAAACCTTTAAGCAGCCGGTTTTATTTACTTAGAATACTGTAAATTTTATATATATATATATATATATATATATATATATATATATATATATATATATATATATATATATATATATATATATATATATATATATATATATATATATATATATATATATATATATATATATATATATATATATATATATATATATATATATATATATATATATATATATATATATATATATATATATATATATATATATATATATATATATATATATATATATATATATATATATATATATATATATATATATATATATTATAATATATATATATATATATATATATATATATATATATATATATATATATATAATATATATATATATAATATATATATATATATATATCATATATATATATATATATATATATATATATATATATATATATATATATATAATATATATATATATATATATATATATATACCATTTTTCCCTCGTTATTATTTATTTTTCCTAAAATTTTAGGGTAAACTATGATGGATATAATTCTGTTTTTTTTTTTTCAGTAAGTCAATTTTATATTCAAATTTGTCCGTATCAGATATTTTATATAACTATCATGAAAAAAAAACTAAAATATTTGAAACACTTTTTCTAACAAACTAAGTTCGTTATGATACATAAAAATATGTCGTTTTTATTATATAAATTTAATGAAAAATATAATTATTTTAATATCATGACAACCCTCTATCTGCAACAAAACTATTTTTATCTGATTTTAGAAAGAAAATGTGAAATGTTATGGGACCTCACGAAATTGAGCTCCCACACTAATAGAAAGGGAATTTTATAAGAATGCAGTAATTTATTATTAGGTAAACTTTAGCACAGCTATAATAAGCTGTATTTATTTGTGCCCACACTCTTCAAATGGATGGCACACGAACAAATGTCTACGGAGAGGCTCCGCCCCACGTATCCCCCGATCCGTGAGTGGTGGAGAAATAATTAAAATGACTAAATTGTCCATATATATATATATATATATATATATATATATATATATATATATATATATATATATATATATATATATATATATATATATATATATATATATATATATATATATATATATATATATATATATATATATATATATATATATATATATATATAAGCTTTAAATACTAGACAATTGTAGATCGTATACTAAAGAAGCTCTAAAATATTTTATTAATTGTTAGTAATCTTCAATATTTTCTTTTTTTTTTAATCTAAAATTCTAAAATTTGCATCTCCCAGGAATTGCCCTATTCGAGGAGAGGAACCTCTCAAAGTAATATATATATATATATATATATATATATATATATATATATATATATATATATATATATATATATATATATATATATATATATATATATATATATATATATATATATAATACCCTCTTGAATCTGCATGTGAGCCAATCACTCTACCGTTTATGGCACAATAGATTATTTACTTAGATTATTTTATTTATATATTTAAACCTAATTACTCTTTTATAATACTTCGTAGCTTACATAATGGCTGATGCAGGATATGATGTGTGGCTTAATAATGTGAGGGGAAACGTTTTTAGCAAGAACCATACTACATTAGACCCTCACGTCGATAAAGAAGAATTTTGGGCATTCACGTAAGTTATATTTAATTTTGAATTAAAAAAAAAATAAAATAAAAAAGCATGTTAAAATCATATTATTTAAATGGTTTTGAATTACGATTTTGTATTATTATATTATATTTATATATTTTTATTTTTATTATTATATCAATATTTTCTTCTTAGAACAAAGAATAGAATTTTTTTTTTGTTTTTATATACAATAAAACATTTTCATCCGTTTACATCATTTCAAAGAAAACTAAAATAAAACCTTTAATTATTCGATTTAAAATATATATATATATATATATATATATATATATATATATATATATATATATATATATATATATATATATATATATATATATATATATATATATATATATATATATATATATATAGTAAACTAAAGAGTGCCATTAAACAAAATTCTCTTGTATTGCGTATGTGATAACGTGTCGGATTCGTATGTGATAGGTTTCAGGTTTGATTTCTGGGGAAAACTCTGAAGGAAAATTCTTCTTCTCGACTATATATATATATATATATATATATATATATATATATATATATATATATATATATATATATATATATATATATATATATATATATATATATATATATATATATATATATTATATATATATATATATATATATATATATATATATATATATATATATATATATATATATATATATATATATATATATATATATATATATATATATATATTATATATATATATATATATATATATATATATATATATATATATATATATATATATATATGGTACTTATATTTAAATTTAGGTTGATATTTTAATACAGATCTTGTTACTTACATTTTAAAGATTCGTATACAAGGCTGACTCTTCTTACTTAAACACTTATTTTCCTCACAAATTCGAAAGAGATTTTACATCTTCAAATAAACTTACAATAAAAATTCCTGCTTAAAGAAAGGCCGAGCTCGACCGGAAAAGCAAAAACACTCTTTCTTTTTTTCCTTTCATTTTCTATTTTTCTTTCTTTGCATTTATCTATATATTTTTCTTTCTCTTTGTCTTTTCATTCTTAATACTTTCTTTTTCTGTTTTTATTTCCTTTTTCTATCATTCTTTCTTTTTCATTATTTTTGTTTCTCCATATTTCTTTCTCTCTTTCTGTCTTTCTTTTTGTTTCTTTTTATTGTTTATTTCTTTCTATTTACTTGTTTTCTTTGCTTTCTTTTTCTCCTTCCTTAATTTCTTTCTTCATTTTTTTTATTTCCTTCTTAATTTCTTCTTCATTTTTTCGAACCTGAAAAAGAAATTATGCATGTTTTCTGCAAGAAAAAACTCTCATTTTATAATCGCTGACAAAACTAAGTACCTCACAAATTCAGGGTGGTAGGCTTCTTTGACCGCTTTTGTTCAAATGAGGTTTAGTGAGGTGGAGTAGTGACGAAAAAGTACCACACATTTTATAGTATCACACTTTCTTTGTGTTTTTTTTTCCAAGGGTTCTTAACTTTGCAGTTGACGTATACACACACACACACATCTCTCTCTCTCTCTCTCTCTCTCTCTCTCTCTCTCTCTCTCTCTCTCTCTCTCTCTCTATATATATATATATATATATATAATATATATATATATATATATATATATATATATATATATATATATATATATATATATATATATATATATATATATATATATATATATTGAAATAGGTATGATGAAATGGGGACTTACGACGTTCCAGCTGCTATTGACTACGCTCTTAGCGTCACAGGACAAGATCAAATTTATTACGTCGGTTTCAGTATGGGAACAACGGTCTTCTTCATCATGATGAGCGAAAGACCAGAATACCTTGATAAAGTAAGGATTAGCATTTAAATTAACGAAACCTTTATAATAGGAGGAGAATAATTTACTTTAATTTAAATTTTTACTACAAATTTTCGTTCCAGTAAGTTAAAAAGATTTTATTAATTTTACAAAGGAAGCTTACCTTTTTATATGAGTATTAAAGTAGTATTAATAATTAAGTTTACTGCCATGCGATCCAACTGAGGAGCATTCCTAAATTTCCAAATGTGCCGAGTGACCGGCCGGCAGGTCACTCTCTGTTTTTTATTGAATGGACAATTTTTTTTTTTTTGTATTGTGAGGTGGAAAATGTTTAAACGATATTTTCTAAAACCGATATATTGATATTTTTTAACCGATAATATTGAGGGCAATTTGATATTTTTAAAATTACCGATAATTGATATATCGATATTTTTTAAATATCGGCATCCTAGACACTAGAGGTATTGAAATAAAAATTAGAAAATAATTTGTAATTAGTCTTGCCAGGTAAATGAAGATACTTAAACAACAACATACAAACAGCGAACTCACTTTCATTAACTGCATTATTTTATGGAAAATATTATGGAAGCTTCATTAAAAATATTTTGGAAACGAACTAAATAGGCTTACAAGCGGGAGTTGAGCTTAAGAGGAAACAGCCACAGATATCTCTGGGAGTGGGGGTGGTGGGAATGGGAGGGAGGGGAGAAGGAGTAAAGTGTATGATTTTTCTAAAACTCAATGCATAAGGCCTTCAGCCCTTCACTCTCACAAATGAGTTCTTAATGACAACATTAAAATAATAATATGAAATATATATTTAATAAAAACACATTAATAATTAACCTATGTCATATATACATATATATATATATATATATATATATATATTATATATATATATATATATATATATATATATATATATATATATATATATATAATATATATATATATATAATATTAATATGCTTTATAGATAAGGGCATCTACATTAATGGCACCTGTTGTTTATCTGAATAATATTAAAGGACTCTTGAGACCCTTGGCAAATATTTCAGGTGAAGTCGACGTAAGTAGTTTACCTGTGATCCTCAATTTCGAATATTACATGTTCTTTATGCAAATGTATTACAAACACCGCATTTTTTTCTTTATGAAATCTCCGTACATTGGATCCTCTTTTGTATGAAACTCCGCCCATTGGTGATTTAAAAATCAGAAATTCCTACCAAAAAAAATTTATTTAATAATTTGTTTTTGACATTTAACATTTGACATTTTAATACCTGTTTTAGTTTATGCATTTATATATATA